>JAWPHD010008019.1:0-120582 GCA_037043455.1 Cyrtodaria siliqua | reverse complement strand
ACAAGTTGGCAAATTACTGCAATTTTACAATAAGTCCAATGTGTAGTTTCTGCAGATAGCTATCAGGTATTAAAGGGAACTCGAGTACATCAGGCTTTTGGGCCTAATTTAAAACATAATAAAGTATAAAATTATCAATTTAAGGTTGAAGTAGTTCATAAATATAGATGGAACATTAACAGTTTCCTATAATACACGGTAACAAAAATTATAATTTAAAACAATCTTTAAGTCCATAGAGTACCGGCATGCACTTAGCATAATGTTCATTATAGACTTTGACTAATCAATTACGGTAATGATGTTGTCACATTCAGTTTTAAATGTTTGACTCCTGATATAATGCAGGACCTTTATAAATTATGAACTTTTGTATTGTTTCTACTTTTGCGAATGCTACCGTACGATATACTGACAGTCTTGCTTGACTACAAACCCTCCCTCGATTTTATCAAGATGAAGGTCGCTTTAGGCGAGACATCGTGTTGCGCGCAACTCTTGTTACCTTATATTTCATATTTTCATTCGCAGATATGAATATGGGGATGACGATTTCCATGCCTTAATTGGTAGACTTAGCGATATGTTCAAAGGCGGAGGCGCACTTGATCCCCAAGGTTTAATGCCGGATATATTTCTTAAACTATTCAACAGAAAGGTATTAATTATTAAAATACACTAGACGACACTTATAAGTACCCCGATTTGCTAATAACACATTTGTTTTTCCGATCATCTTAAACAGTAAAGGATTCCGGCTTACTGTATATATGTACTTAGAATGTATATGTATAGCTATTATGACGAAAGTCTGGCGGTGTATTCGAAATCAAAGCTAAACATCATTTATTTTCAAACCTTAGTGGTATCATGCATGGCACTGTTTTGGGGTTTGACTTCAGAGTTTAGATCGAGATTACCACGCGTCGTTTCCCACACGTCTAAACCACATATAAATTGTCGTGTGTTGTTGACCGTGTCATGTTATCTCTGTACATACAATCTCGAACTGTGACCTCACAGAAACAAAATGCCAGTGAGCAATTTAATATTCAAAACCGAATTATTTTATCGCTACGTGCATACAGTTACCCGCGAAATACCGAAGACATTATTAACACAATCAATTTGTTTGTTTGTATGGTGTTTTACGTCATTTTCAACACATGTAAGAAGGTTGATTTTTTTAGGTGGAGGCAGACCACCCACTCTTCTTGGGTAGAACCAGTACTGTACACCTCCCGCCATCCGTAAGAATCGACACTTCCTCACTTCCGGTATTGAACTACGGATCTGAAGTATGGGGATTTGCTACGGCTTTAACTATTGAAAGAGTGCATACTCTTTTTTCTATGAAAGTATTAAATGTTAAAAGTTATACACAACATGAATTTGTATATGGAGACCTAGGAAGGACTAATCTAATTAAATGTATTAAAATATTTTGTAATATTGGCTAAAAATTATTGGATGTCATGAAAATAAATTTGTAAAACATGTTTATAATCTGATGAGACGTGATGCTTAGTTACATCCAAATAAGAAGAACTGGGTCACTCATGAACTAGAATTATGCACTGGATGTTTTAAACCTAATTTATAGCTTAATCTTTGGAAGAAAACATATTCTATTTGACATAGTTATGTCTCCGGTAGTGCATCTTTTTTTTCTAGATGCCTGGATTTCATCTATGACCTTGACCTACTTTTTGGAGCTGATGATGTTTAGCTGTACTGGCCAAAGGCCTTCATTTTTCATCCGATCTTGACCAAACTTTACCAGATTGTTAATATCAATGAAAGCTCGCACATGTTCGAAAACCAGCCAGATCATACCAATAACAGCTTATGGCCCTTGATTTAGTTAAAAATGCTATATTTAGCCTCGTTAATACGACAGGGCTTTCATTTACCAATATTTACCAGATATTTTGCCTTTTTTTATTATTAGTATATATATATTTATTTTTTTTATTTAATAGATATACTTTTTTTTGTGATATTTTTTTTGTTTGTTTTAATTTCTTTCTTTTTTTAAATATATATCCTTTTTTTTTTATTTTTTTATTTTTTTTTTTTTTGTTTTTTTTTGTTTGTTTTAATTTTCTTATTTCATTATTTTTTTTTTTTGGTGTTAATGCCGTGTTAGCAGGAAGCATTGCTGTGCCTATTGCATTTTTTTTCCGGTTCTTGATTTTTGATGGAGTTACGGCCCCTTGACATTTTTTTTTTTAATTTCTTTTCGGCGCTACTCCTCCTAAACGCCTTGTTGGAATTCGACGAAACTTGGCAGGAAGCATCGGTAAGATGTATAGTTGTGCTTTTCGCGCTTTTGCTCCAGTTTACTGATTTTTGACGGAGTTATGGCACTTTGACATTTTTACTTTAAATTATTTGTCGGCGCTACTCCTCCTAAACGGTTTGTTGGATTTCTACAAAATTTGGCAGGAAGCCTTAGTATGATGTCGAGTTGTGCAAAGCATGGTATATTAATGAAATTTTGGACAAGTTCGAAAACAGCTAGATCTAGTTAGTAACGACAGGTTATGGCCCTTGATTTCTTGAAAAATGCTATATTTGTATTTTCCTTTGTTATATCTGTAGTTACTTCATTTTTTATCTGATCTTTACCATATTTGTTTAGAATGTTAATATACACCCCCCCCCCCCCCCCCCCCCCATTTTTATGAAATCTAGACATAGCAGACTAATTGCCCATGATTACCAGGTGAGCGATCTAAGGCCATCCTATCCCTGTTGTTTTTGCAAGGTTTTAAAAAAACTACTGATGAGAATTTTATGTCAACAACCCTTGATATAAGAGCAGTTTTAGCGAGTAGAGCATCCACCGGCCCTCTTGGGTCTCTTGTTTTTAATAGAATGGCATTTTGTTTTTAAACAAATGCACTTAAATGTCATCTCAGCAAACGGCAAAGTCGATTGTTTTTAGTTACTAAAATGTTTACAAACTTTCATTTAAGCATCATTGACCTTTTCATTTTAAAGTCCAGCCCCCATTAGGGGAGATATGTGAATCCACGGATTTCTTGTATGATGCTTGGCTTTTCCAAGGTGTAGGGAACAATAGTTTATTTCTTTACAGTGTTAAACAAAGATTACACGATACCTTTATCCAAGATAATGCACATCCGTTTGGAAAATTCAAGCATAGCTAATTTTTACACATTGATAGTAGATAAATATGTTATGAAACCTTACTTATATGTTTTAAATATACCAAAGTATAGAAATGCATTATCAAGACTAAGACTATCATCTCATAACTTACAAAACAGAAGCTGGGAGATGGCATAAGCCGAATAGCATACCAATAAATAAACGTAAATGTATCACATGTGCAAAACTAGAAGATGAGTATCACTTTGTTATTGAATGTTCATTATATAATGTGTTAAGAGAAAAATATATAAAGAAGATTATTGGAAAAGACCAAGTATGTTTACATTTTTGGAACTTTAAATAGTGAAAATCACAAAATTTTAAAAAATCTGAGTGTCTTTGTTTTTAAAGCCTTTGAGATAAGAAGGCTAAATGTGTTAGATAATAGTAATTAGTGTACAAAACACATTTTGTTATTAAAATATATGAAACTTACTCTTTAATATTAAGACCAGTTAACTTAAACTTGTTTTTGTTTTGTTCTGTTTTTAACAAAGATTTCAAATGTTCATTACGTGGTCCCCCCTTAATTCCATTAAGCGATGGGGAAGCTTATATTAGCAGGATTTTATAAATGTATCGGCTAATACTAACCGAATTTTATAACGGATATTTCGACAATAAAACATGTTTAAAAACTTTTTTTACTGAACAAATGCGATAACCTGTTTAAAACTACTATTACATATTTTAATTTTACAATATGCAATCCTTTTTAAGCCGAAATTAACATTTATTTCATACCCCAGCCAACCCTGTTTTCGCTTCTTTGAGAAGGGGTTGGATGGGGTATGAAGGTTAATACTCGGACCACGTAATGATTAAAGTTTTCTTTGTTGATGTTTTCTATAAAAGGTGAAATAAAGTTATTTAGGATTTAAATGACTGTCATCTTCTCCGCATATATTATGCGATTAAAGACTGTTTAAAATGTATTAATAATAACAATACCATGCATGATTGAAAATATTTCTTGAATTGTTACTTAATTATATATTGTGTTGATGTTGAAACATTAGTTCTTTTGCATAAGTACACATAACTATTGCATGTACCTGCTGTCAACCTTGTATATATATATATGTTTTGTATCCTCATGGGTCTTATGACCTTTTGGAATTTTTCTGAATAAAAGATATATATATTTGATGTTTTCTATAAAAGGCGAAATAAAATCTTCTCCGCATACATTATGCGATTAAAACTGTTTAAATGTATTAATAATAACAATAAAATACATGATTGAATTGTTACTTTCAAAAGCTTTATAATTATATATCGTGTTGATATTAAAACACTAGTACATGTACCTGCTGTCGACCTTGTATATATGTTGTGTTGAATAACACTATCACAATCAAGGGGCTTAACTGTGAAATGTGACATCAACAGAATAACTTTGTTTAGTCTCTCTTTGTCATCTTTGATATTATATTTCACTTCAGAAAATGGCAGAAGTAAATAACAGAAAGCAGACGGTAAAATGGATCAAATCTCATATTTACAACGAAATCGACGCTCACAGGGCAACGTTTGATACAGACAATAACGATATCAGGGATTTCATAGACCTGTATATACAAGCACAACAGAACAAGTGTAAACTACAAGTTTTTACTGGTACGTATGTGGCCTATTCGTAAGTGTATTCTTGCGTGCATGCATACACGTTGCTTTCCGACTGTAGTCTGTTGCACAGTCGTTTTTTGATAATGTTTAAATTTACACTGTTATTGGATGACAGTTAGCGTTCAACTAAAAATACGAGGCGCCATATTTGGATTTTATTGGTAAATCTGGATATCGCAAACACTCCTTATTAATAAACATATGATATGCTATTCGATAAAGAAACGAATGTGAATACAAAAAACACACGCAACTGGTTAAAAAGTAATTATGGCTCCCCCACACAAAGTGTGGTAGGGGAGCCATATTGTTTTTGTGCTTTCTGTCTGTCTGTCTGTCTGTCTGAAGGTCTGTCTGTGTCACAAACGATGTCCGATCAATAACTAGAGAATGGTTGGACCTAGGGTCCTCAAACTTTGAAGGATGGTTGGTCATGACAAGTAGATGACCCCTATTGATTTTGGGGTCACTAGGTCAAAGGTCAATGTTGCGGTGACATTGACTATCAAAACGATGTCCGATCAATAACTAGAGAATGGTTGGACCTAGGGTCCTCAAACTTGGAAGGATGGTTGGTCATGACAAGTAGATGACCCCTATTGATTTTGGGGTCACTAGGTCAAAGGTCAATGTTGCGGTGACATTGACTATCAAAACGATGTCCGATCAATAACTAGAGAATGGTTGGACCAAGGGTCCTCAAACTTGGAAGGATGGTTGGTCATGACAAGTAGATGACCCCTATTGATTTTGGGGTCACTAGGTCAAAGGTCAATGTTGCGGTGACATTGACTATCAAAACGATGTCCGATCAATAACTAGAGAATGGTTGGACCTAGGGTCCTCAAACTTGGAAGGATGGTTGGTCATGACAAGTAGATGACCCCTATTGATTTTGGGGTCACTAGGTCAAAGGTCAATGTTGCGGTGACATTGACTATCAAAACGATGTCCGATCAATAACTAGAGAATGGTTGGACCTAGGGTCCTCAAACTTGGAAGGATGGTTGGTCATGACAAGTAGATGACCCCTATTGATTTTGGGGTCACTAGGTCAAAGGTCAATGTTGCGGTGACATTGACTATCAAAACGATGTCCGATCAATAACTAGAGAATGGTTGGACCTAGGGTCCTCAAACTTGGAAGGATGGTTGGTCATGACAAGTAGATGACCCCTATTGATTTTGGGGTCACTAGGTCAAAGGTCAATGTTGCGGTGACATTGACTATCAAAACGATGTCCGATCAATAACTAGAGAATGGTTGGACCTAGGGTCCTCAAACTTGGAAGGATGGTTGGTCATGACAAGTAGATGACCCCTATTGATTTTGGGGTCACTAGGTCAAAGGTCAATGTTGCGGTGACATTGACTATCAAAACGATGTCCGATCAATAACTAGAGAATGGTTGCACCTAGGGTCCTCAAACTTGGAAGGATGGTTGGTCATGAAAAGTAGATGACCCCTATTGATTTTGGGGTCACTAGGTCAAAGGTCAATGTTGCGGTGACATTGACTATCAAAACGATGTCCGATCAATAACTAGAGAATGGTTGCACCTAGGGTCTTCAAACTTGGAAGGATGGTTGGTCATGACAAGTAGATGACCCCTATTGATTTTGGGGTCACTAGGTCAAAGGTCAATGTTGCGGTGACATTGACTATCAAAACGATGTCCGATCAATAACTAGAGAATGGTTGGACCTAGGGTCCTCAAACTTGGAAGGATGGTTGGTCATGACAAGTAGATGACCCCTATTGATTTTGGGGTCACTAGGTCAAAGGTCAATGTTGCGGTGACATTGACTATCAAAACGATGTCCGATCAATAACTAGAGAATGGTTGGACCTAGGGTCCTCAAACTTGGAAGGATGGTTGGTCATGACAAGTAGATGACCCCTATTGATTTTGGGGTCACTAGGTCAAAGGTCAAGGTTGCGGTGACATTGACTATCAAAACGATGTCCGATCAATAACTAGGGAATGGTTGGACCTACGGTCCTCAAACTTGAAAGGATGGTTGGTCATGACAAGTAGATGACCCCTATTGATTTTGGGGTCACTAGGTCAAGGCCGTAGGTCTGTCTGTGTCACAAACGATGTCCGATCAATAACTAGAGAATGGTTGGACCTACGGTCCTCAAACTTGGAAGGATGGTTGGTCATGACAAGTAGATGACCCCTATTTATTTTGGGGTCACTAGGTCAAAGGTCAAGGTCGCGGTGACCTTGACTATCAAAACGATGTCCGATCAGTATCTAAAGAACGGTTGGACCTAGGGTCCTCAAACTTGGAACGACGGTTAGTCATGACAAGTAGAGGGGTCACTAGGTCAAAGGTCAAGGTCGTAGAGACCTTTACTATTAATACGATGTCCGATCAATAACTAGAGAACGGTTGGACCTAGGGTCCTCAAACTTGGAAGGATGGTTGGTCATGACAAGTAGATGACCCTATTGATTTTGGGGTCAAAGGTCAAGGTTGCGGTGAAACGATGTCCAATCAATAACTAGAGAATGGTTGGAACTAGGGTCCTCAAACTTGGAAGGATGGTTGGTCATGACCAGTAGATGACCCTATTGATTTTGGGGTCACTAGGTCAAAGGTCAAGGTTGCGGTGAAACTATGTCCGATCAATAACTAGAGAATGGTTGGACCTAGGGTCCTCAAACTTGGAAGGATGGTTGGTCATGACCAGTAGATGACCCCTATTGATTTTTGATTTTTTTTAATTTAGATTTTTTTTAATTTTTTTTTTTTTAATTTTTTTTTTTTATATATTGTTAATTTTAATTTTTTGTTTAATTTTTTTTTTTTTTTTTTTTTGATTTTTTTGATTTTTTTTTTTCAATTTTTGCATAAGAAGTTTTAGGGTCGGCCCTTTAAAAAAAATAGGGTCGGTCGGGTTCCTTGAACCACACATATTTTTTTATGTGGCCTTACTGATACAGATAGTAGATACAGTCACAGGGATATTGAATATCAAAACGATCTCAGATCAATAAAGAACAGTTGGACCTAGAGTCGCCAATTATGTCTGTTCGGGCGAGTGGGGGAGCCATACGTTTTTGTCCCATGGACAATAACAATTTCTAGTTTAATAATATTTGTATATGCATCGAACATTCATGTACGGTCCGAAGGCTATTATATTAGACACACTTTATAGCCATCTTTTACATGTTTTCCTCTAGCGGCGAAACGTCACAAACCATTGATGGCAGCTAAAACGAGAAAAAACATTTACCGCAAACAAAATAGTTTATTTATGGATGCGGCTGTGAAATTGTAATCCTATTTGGTCACATGAAACGTGCCTCTTCTGTTGCAGAAGGGAATATTTTCCGTATTATCATGGACTTATTTCTGGCTGGTTCTGAAACAACATCCACTTCTATCTGTTGGCTTATATTGTTTATGATGGAGTACCCGGACGTTCAAACAAGGTGCCATGAAGAGATCCAGGAGGTATAATACAATTTTACTTTTCCCAAGTTGTATACAAGTTAAAAAAATAAATATTTCAAGTCGGTTTTTACAGACGTAATATTAGCTCAATGAGCTATTTTCCGGCAAAAGATATGTCAAAATTATAACATATATGTCATTATACGAGTAGTATAGCAGCTATAACCGAAACAAAGGCAATGCATATTAAAGGGAAATTAATAGAACAGCATAATTATACATTGACAAATACAATTCTACACAAGCCAGCAACCATTACATTCATTAGTAATAAACGTGAGTTTTGTATACACGTCATTCTTGGAGGCCATTACCTTTTTGATTTGATTTAAACATATTTTATTGCAATATAAGTATGCAAATTGGTAGGACCGCAAGTTCTATCAACATTAGTTACGGCCCTTCCAATACAAAGTGTTACAGAAATGTACATGGCTTAATAGTTACATATATTTTTTACCTGAGTATTGTAAACAAGCTAAAGATAAATATATGTATGCTGATATAGGTTTTGTTCGTTATTGTGAAATATAATAATGATAGAAGAGAAGAGGAAAGGAGTAAGCTGTATGAAAGTTATGAAGGAAGAAGATGATGGAGGTAGTAGACAAGTTGCCAATACAGTGAGTCAGAACAGTATTTACGTTTGAAAATGAATTGTTACAATGTGTTGGTGTTTCAAACGTTTGGTCTCACTAATGTAGGTCTGAAAGGCATTACAAATAATTCGTTTTCAGCGTCGGATATATGTCCCCTACCAAAAAGCAGTGTTCACATGTCGTTGGTTTTGAAATCTATTACACTTAAAAATGAAAATTTCGGCATCTTCTGTTTCATAACCACAATCGAAGCTACCCTTTTGTGTTTGTGATGTCGTTTTCATTTTGTATTACTTTTGCCTTTTCGTTTGTCTGTTTGCGTGTTTGTTTTTGTGTTTTGTGGTTGACTGTCGTCCTTGAATGCTGCTTTCCCTGTCCGATATTTTTATCCTTATTGATGATAGTTTTAGGTGATTTTTATAAAGATCGTTATTAAGATTGCTGCATCAGTTGCGAATTCGTGCATGTAGAACAGCAAGTGATCTTGAGCCATACAACAGGTAATTAGGAACATTAGGACTAACGAATACAGATCTTAGATTCGGAGTTTTTGATTTCGGTTAATAGATCGTTCCATATAATAATAGCGGATGGAATACATATATATGGATTGTTTTCTTGAACAAATGGAGGAAATAGATTGGTAATATGCGATGGCATTATGCCACTATTTACTTTATAGACAATAGTAAGTTTTTGCATTTTCCGTCTATTTGATAATGATAACCATCCGATTTCAGTTAGTAAGTTTTTGATGGATAATGATCGCGTTAGTCCAGTCACAATGCGAGCAGCCTCATATTGAACTTTTTCGAGTCTTTCTCTATCGTAAACAGAACAACCATCCCACACAATAGATGCATATTCTAGGATAGGGCGTACGTATGATAACTAAATTTGATTTAGTGTTTTGAGTTTCAATTTGAATTCTAAATGACGCATTAGGCCAAGAATGTTCGAGGCCGATGATACAATACTGCTAATGTGTTCCTGCCATTTACCATCTGAACTAAGAATTAAACCCAAATGCTTTTGTGTATCAACGAATGGGAGTTGAACGTCATTTAAAAATAGTTGTGGACGGCGATCAGCGTGATTTAGGGAGAAAAATAATACTTCAGTTTTATTAGGATTAAACTGAACGAGCCACTGTTCCAACCACTGAGCTATAATGGGTAGGTCATGATTTAAAATACCTCCATATCATCAATACTGGATGTGTATAGTGAGAGAAAGCTATCGTCTGCAAAGAGGCGAGTAATAGTTAGCATATGTTCAGCAATATCATTTATATAGATTAAGAAAAGAAGAGGACCCAAAACCGATCATTGAGGTACCCCAGCGTTCAAAGATGATTCAGTCTCAGATGATGTTGTACCGACCCTTACTCGCTAAGTACGACTTAAAAAATAACTTGATATCCAAGACAAAAGCTTACCATTAATACCGTATTGCTTTAGCTTAAATAGAAGACCAATATGCCATATGCTATCAAAAGCCCTTGGGATATCATTAAATACTATACAAGTGTACTGTTTGGCATCGAAAGCTTGGCAAATGTGGTGATACATATCTAAAAGTTGGTAAACTGTGGAGTGACCTGATAGGAAGCCAGATTGGTATTTGAAAACAAGTTTGAGGACAAGTATCATTTACGGAACCGTCATAAAGAAACGACCAATCTGTTTCCCGAATAAGCGTATGCAGTTGATCAAAGTCAGCCTTTTTATAAATGCGTACGCGTCTAGTATATAACTATATCTTTTTGACAAAAATGTTATTTCATACAGAAATACGGAGAACGTCGAATAAATTGGGATGACAGAGGTACATTGCCTTATGTGGAAGCAACTCTACTTGAGATTCAAAGAATGGCTAACGTTGGTATGTGGTACTTTTTTCATTGTCTAACACGCAACGTGTCGTTGGCTACCGTTATTTGCTGTAAGTGTGACTTAGAAATGTGAAAATGAAAGCTGAATTATCGTTTATCATCCACTTGGATATAAAAACAAATTATATATGTACAAAAGTTGTAACATTTGTTCTTGTAAAGTAAAGAATTACATTCTTTAGTTATGTGCAAAAAAAATCAATTAAATAAACATACTATGTATCCATATATAGTATTATCAAGTTCGTGTTATAAATTACAGCGGGATTATCGCTACCCCATACCGCCGAAGTGGATGCAAGTATACATGGGTACTTCATACCCAAACACACAATCATACTAGCAAATCTGTACTCGTCCAATATGGACCTCAGATACTGGGACAGGCCAGACGTGTTTACACCAGAGCGGTTTCTTGAAGCTGGAAAACTGAAAAAGAATCCTGGGATGATTCCGTTCTCTATAGGTAAACAAAGAAACACTGATTTGGACAATAACTTTTTTTAAAATTGGTAATTCTAATCAAACACAGACTGCCAGTATAATTTTCATTTACCTGAACCAAAGGATCACAGTGAGGTAGTGTGACCATTTTTCGCCCTCTCGTCCATCCGTACGTCGTAATTATATACGTATACAACTTGTTGGCCAATTTTTACCTAACTTAATATGGACAATCATGAGTACTTTGTCAAGTTTGTTAAATTTAAGTGAAGAAAGTATTCAATATTATCGTCGTTACTTGAAATATTCTAAACCTTTATTACCTTTAAGCATTGCTTTTCAAGAACTGCTGACAGTCGTTTTTCGGAAATAGCTATATGCTAGACTATCACGTATAAAATGACACCGGATCCATATACTATAACAGATATGTTCTGAGTCGGCCTGACATCGTCTCCATATCCTGTATGTACTATTTCTTTCATACAAAGTATTAATAAAATACTTATCATTTATTTTTGTATCTTTCAATCGGTGTCTCTGTTCCACATACTGTACTTTTCAGCCAACTACCACGTAACACAGATGGCATCGTCTTATCACAGATTTCTAAAAATTATCAAATATATAAAAATTAATGCATATTTTCCTTGTTAAATTGCTACAAACTATGTCCGACACATATTAACTAATGTAAAAAGAGACACCATCAAATTAAATGGCAATACTCTTCTTTTTAGTCATAGTTCATTATAGTATTGTTAAATCTCAACGAATAGATTGTTCTAAAACAGACACCGAAACGGTCAATGATTTCGGACAATCAGTCCACCACCCACAGAGTATAAAAGGTTTAGTTAAATATTATTTTAAATATATTTTATTGCCAAATATACAAATGTGTCAGGCCACACATTCTTGAAACATAAGTTACGATCCTTCCTAAAGTTAAATGCTGCCGGAGATCGTTTGAAGATTACACAACATTCGATTGCTTAAACATCCGATCCAGTATACTATCAGAATGAGAATTCTATGCAACCACCAAACACATTTAATGCTGAACATCTGTACGTGTTTCGTTATAAACACTATTCTAACATAATTTTTTCTACAATATTCAGCATATGACAGAACTGTAGACGAGCGTTGCAAACAAACACCTCGTCTGCATTATATACAAAACGTGCAAACCATGCTTGCCTACCACGTGCAGACTATGCATGTCAAGGTATAAATACATTAGAGGTTTTACAAACAGTAATACTTCAAAGTAATTCATAGCAACATATACAATTACATCTCCGCTTTGTCCAAAATAATTCTAAGTCTTGTAAAACGTACCATTCTGGAGAGAATTTATCTAAAAAGCACGAATAAATACATGAATTGTTTACACTTTGTAACAACAGGACCATACATCTCCTGTAAATGCAGGTAAAGTAACAAAACCTATCTTTTATCTATCACATAACACCGCTCGTACAAAAATATAACCGTGCGCCCTGGTCAGTCGTCCAACTTATTACCTATGCTCCACGTGCACTCTGCTCCACAGTGTGCACCCTGCTCCACAGTGTGCACCCTCAATGAGAATCTCTCACATCAAGGGAAATAGTTTATCGTCTTATTCGTTTACCTCAACCGCCGATAAATACATTTCCCTCTATGTCTATAAGTGTGATCCCCTGTTTTGAGAGCTGTTCTCACAATTTTTATTCGGATTTCCTAGCCATTACGTTCATGCATCGAACATATAACATGTATAATGTATATCTAAAGTCTGCTGTTTCAAATCACAATTAGACCAGTTTTATTCCAAGCTTAGGACCATTTAAGTTCGGTTAGACGCTTGCATTGCATGATTACGCGATAATATTGAATATATATTGTATTCTATTCCAGGACCACGTGTATGTTTAGGAGAATCGCTGGCGAAGATGGAAATGTTCTTGATCTTCACAAACTTTCTGCAGAGGTTCACTTTCTCGCGCGAAGACGACACTACTGCGCATACATTCGAGTGTATTGAAAATCAGCTAACAGCTGCTCCTCTTCAATACAAAACAAGAGTGCACAAACGAAGCTAACCCAAATATGAAACCAGTTCAACTTTAAAATAACTGATAACATAACGGTAGTGTACTTGACCAAATCGAGCAGTTATATTCAAAAATCAAATGTAAAGAGGTATAAACACTAATTGTTGGATGAGGATGTAGGATTGTGCAATGAAATGTTCCAATTTCTTGCTTTATGTACTGTTTCAAATAGGTATAACATGTAATTGGACTGTTAAAATCTATACACAAGATATGATTTAGAAAAAATAATATGTATCCAAGGAACGTGGTGTACATTATATCATATAATACATGGACAATATTGGAAAACAAGCTTTCAGTGAAAACCTATGTAATTCATATATGCTTATAAACTGCATATCTATACTATTAATATTTGTTTTATTTAAAATTCCAATAGGCCTTAAAGGGGGTACATCAGGATTTTTCTGGAAACATCTTAAATTATAAAATTGTTCCAGTTCATGATAAAACACTTATATCAATCAAAATATGATGTTAGAACCATTTTGTTAGTGTCTAAACTTTGAAAACACCATATAGCTAGGACGGAATCGGACGTAAAATGCTGAAATTAACCCTGGTGCGTCACCTAGGATAGCACGTATTACTGTGCAGAATGAATTTCTTTGCAAATAAGGGATACTTTTTAGGCTCATTTATTATGTTTTGGCCATGTAGAATAGAAAATATTAGTATTTTTCAATTTTAAGTCGGACACCTAGACCCCCATGAAAAGCCTGATGTACTCCCTTTAAGGCCTGTGAGGATACAAACAGTTAACACAATACAATGACAGGAAACACTAAATGAAACAACATAAACAAATGTACATATGGAGAAGATGGTATATATATTTTCATATCATTAAATCATCTATTTTATACACACAGTCTATCACTATGTAATACAAAATATGAGTAAGCCCACGTTAGATTAAAATTCACATTCCATAGACATTGCTTTGTAAATATTTGTATTTTGTTTTATTTTACATTTCTATTTTACGTATTATGAATATTGTTTCAAGTCCTTGTATGTAGTTTAAATCAGCATTAGACAGACGAGTCATGGTCGGATATGTTACAACAAATGAATTAAACAGTTTAAAAAATCAATAAAAATCAGAGTGGGCATGATGGGGTGCGGGCGAGGGGAAGAGTAAGGGTGGAAAGTTACCAGTTTTGCCAGCATAAATTGTTATATACCTGACAAATATCTCTTGCACAGCACAATTTTGGTCCCAATGAAAAAAATATATATCGGGGGAGGATCCCGGAACCTCTTGTGGAAGAGGTGCACCTACTCTTAAACCCTCCCACACTCTGCGCTTTGCACGTTGTATTATGAGTAGGATGAAACAGGCCATGCTACGCCCCTGCCTACCCATCCCATTCGTCAAACCTCCTGCCCACCCATATCCCTTAAACCTCCTGCCCAACCCCCATTTCCAAAACCGCAGCAGATATCATTATTTTATAGGCAAACATTGTTATAACTGGCTCCTCGCGAGATTTCTTATTTATGGAAAGCCGCAGGGGACCCTGTGATTATAATCATTGTTTACTATATGTTTAACTGAATTATTATAATCACCATATTTCTACGATTTCGGTAGGTTATGATTATATTAAAATCTCTGCAGTCGCGTTATTATTTTAACCATACATTATTATTATAATCCCATCAAAATTATAACAACATCCCTACGATTTTATTTATTAAAACCCACACACATAAAAACCATACATTATTATCATAATCTGTCCAAAATAATAACAACCTCCCTACGATTTTATTTATTAAAACCCACGCGTGTAACCTCCCTTAGCTCTCTGAAAATGTATACATTCTGAAAATCAATACATGTTTAGGTGCCAGACCAGTCATGAAGTACTTCCGGGTCGTAGGGTGCTAAAATAGTTCCTTGAAAAAATCCAAAGTTTCTAATTTCCCAAGATTAGTTTTTATTTCATGGTTAAATCTAACTGAGGTTAAAGTAGTATGTCTGTTGTCATGAATAGTAAGTATTTTACTGTATTTGTCAGCTTTATATGAGCATAGAGGTTAGGTAGAGATGTGGTTTTGACAGATGTTTATTTCAAAATACGCATAGTGTGAATGAATGACGTGAAATGTTGAACAACTGAATCGGTGTTTTATTCCAGATATGGGACCGTTTGCTAGCCAAATGTGTTTAATTCACATAATAAAAATGTATTTAAGCAAACGAATGTTGTGGAACTTGTGACTGATCTCCAAATATAGCCTATATTGCATTGTGTTTAATGGGCTGATTTTCACCTGTCTGACAACTTTAGTTGCGTCGGTTATAATTCTAAATCTCGCGAGACAATTTATGTGCTGGAGACTTGGCAAAATGTTGTGATTATAATAATAATAATTATAATAATAATAATCACAGCATAACATTCTGCACGTGGTAGTGGTGATCAGGGTGTTTAGGGGAATCGGTGGGCAGGAGGTATATAAGGGAGCGGGTTGGACAGGATTAATGAATGGGGATTGGCAAGAGGATTAAGATGATATGATGATGGGCAGGAGGATTGATGGATGTGAATGAGCAGGAAGTTTAAGATAAGAAATGTGTGTGGATAGGGTGAGGGTGGGTGGTGGATGGAAGCAGAACGCTTAAGGTATACGGGTGGGCAGGAGGGTTTAAGAGAAGACATGTGGGGGAGGGGGAGCAGGAATCTAAGTGATGTGGGAGGAAAGGAGGTTTAAGAGAAGAAATGTGTGTGGGTGGGGGGAGGGGGATGGGGGAGCAGGAAGCTAAAGGGATGCGGTTCGGCATGAGGTTTAAGATAAGAAATGAGTGTGGTTGGGATGAGGGTGGGGGCGGGGGTGTTGGAAGCAGGACGCTTAAGTTATACGGGAGAAAAGGAGGTTTAAGAGAAGAAATGTGTGTATGTGAAGTGGGAGCAGGAATCTTAAGGCAGAAGACATTTGTATGAGGGGAAGGGGGAGAAGGAAGCTTAGGGATGCTTAGGAAAGGATGTTTAAGAGAAGAAATGTGCGTATGTGCGGAGGGGGGAGGGAACTGGAAGCTTAAGAGATGCGCGTGGGCAGGAAGTTTAAGAGCAGAAATGTGTGTGAGGGAGGGGAAGCAGAACTAAGGATGCGGGTGGGCAGGAGGTTTAAGAGAAGAAATGTGTGTGTGTGTGGGAGTTGGGAGCAGGAAACTTAAGAGAGGCGGGTGTTCAGGAGGTTTAAGAGAAGTAATATATGCGTGTGTGGGTGTTGGGGGAGGGGCGGGGGTGGGGGTGCTCGTGCAAGCGATATTTGCCAGGAATATAAACCATTTATGCTGGCAAACGTGGTAACTTTCTACCCTTACCCTTCTCTTCGCCCCTACCCCATCATGCCCACTCTGATTTGTATTTAATTTTTAAACTGTTTAGGATTTTTATTGTTTTTCGTTTTATTTTTCCAAGTTACTCCCGGGAATAAAGGAGTATGCCACGTTAGCTTATTATTGCATGTAGCGATTATAATAAAAAAAATGTTAAAATGTTTAATGTCGTGATTAGTATAATAAATAAGAGGCCCAAGAGGGCCTGTATCGCTCTACTGGCTAACCACTGGGCGAGGCCAAATTTGACCTCAGGTTCACCATTTGAACACATGTGGTAGAGGATCCAAAAGCTGATAATAAATAAAAAATATTAAACCTTTTATCTCTTGTAGTTTCAGAGAAGAAGATTTTTGAATTTCTTCCCTATGACTCTATGTAAACCTGATCCAACAAGGTCCCTAAGCTCCCAATACCAAGGTTTCTTATGAGAAAAAAAATGTAAAAAAACAACAAAAGACGTTAATCTTATAATTAAACGGGACAGTGTAAATATAGAATCTCCGCCAGGATTTGACCATCTCCTGTAAAGGAACTGGAGGCGATCTGGGAGAGTAATTGGTGCCGATACAAATGCAAGAGAAAACCCTCATCATGTGCTTCAGTTGCATATGAAATGTGCGTAAACATTATATAAGCCGCATATTTATTTCGGCTGAATTAATATTTATGAAAATGTTTGGTCTGGAAAACCTGGACAACTCGGCTGTTTTTGTGTTGCTAATTCATTAGTGTTAATTTAAATGACGATTCAATTGATAACAAGTGTACATATAATTCAAATAAAGTGTACTTCGATAACAAACATTAATGTCTAAGAACCTTAAAGCATCATAGGAATTAATATTCCTGATTGTATATTTTAGTTATGTAATTCATGTAAATGCATATGTGTATGATGTAAAAGGTATATACTATTTGTGAATAAAATATATTTGAACTTAATATTGATGATTATTTAACAAAAACCGAGTATTCTCGATTTCCAGACCAAACTATGGTTAATAAATCGTACGGATCACGTGGTCTACCTTAGCGCATATGCATATTAAATATGAAACTGAAACACATTATGGTGGTTTTATTCGAATTTGGATAGACACCCATAAAACGTCCAGATCGCCTCCAGTCCTTTTAACAAACTAGGCAGCATCAATATGCGATATAAGTAAAACACAAAGATGAATAGGAAACACATATTAGAAAGCCACAAAGTACTCCATGACTTTGCTTAAGGGTACGACAAAAACCGGATTGAAGACAAACATTCAAGATTTATTTAGACATCATCACAGAGTCAACAATTTGTCGGGTTTTGCACAATCAAAAGAGAAAGCACAGTGGCCAACTGTCAAGTGTCAACCACTTAACTTGAATAA
Source organism: Cyrtodaria siliqua (assembly GCA_037043455.1). Lineage (NCBI taxonomy): Eukaryota > Metazoa > Mollusca > Bivalvia > Adapedonta > Hiatellidae > Cyrtodaria > Cyrtodaria siliqua. Next base: position 102,529 of record JAWPHD010008019.1, on the reverse strand, counting down.
TGATATAACCTCTGTTGATAAACTGTCAATGTGTCAACCACTTAACTTGAATAATGATTATGACCTCTGTTGATAAACTTTCTAACAAGTTGAATTAAACATTGCATGCAGGTATTATACCACTAATTATTTTCCCCATAGACACCAATGTTAAAGTGTCACATATTAATGATTTGCTGCAAATTCAACTCAAGTATGGATAATGCAGCAGTGTAATGTTCATACAGAAAACTAATTTTCCACTGGAAAAATCACCAGAAAAGGTTGGGTCACAAGACATGTAAGAAAGTTCTTGTTTGTTTACTAAACAGGTCAAGGGTACAGCTGTTTTCATTGACTGACTGTTTTCATTGCTCACATAGTGTAAGCATAGAGTCGAAATTTCGAAAATGTTCATCAGTGATCCAGTAAAACTTATTAATACGCTTCTTATACGTACAACCACAAAATCGAGTTTTCCCCTACTTATAATGCCCGTTTTCATCAAAAAAGGAGGGATTACTTTTTATTATAGGAACTACATTTGATACACCTCGGAGGCTTACATGTAATTAGTGGTGGTAAACCTGAAAGTGATTATGACCAATGATCTTACTATGTTTGTAATCATGTCACCATACTTAATTGCTTCTATGTGTTAAGACACCGCGGCTAGCCTAGTGATATGCGAGAAGTCCTTGGTTCAATCCCGCCGGGTCATATCCAAGGACTTCATAAAAATGGTACTAGTAGCTCCATGCTTGACGCTCAGCATTTAAATGGTAGTTCTAGAACTGGTCGACCCGGTGTCAGTATAATGTGACTGGGTGAGGTATCGTGGCATGTGGAATCACTATAAATTTGAGCATTGAGCTCACTGCGACAAGTAGACAGCGTCGTGATCTGATTGGAGGATTGTTATAAGGGCGGTATGACAACAATGACTTGCACTAAAACCAGACTGTCGCCGTGTCGGGAATAAAAACATACATCATATATGCAGCATATCGTCCTAACAAACATATATATTATCGCTATTGCATAACTTCGTCAATTTGAACTGCCGTCATTGAATTTTTCTGGATGCTTCGAATCAAAGTCGAAAATATTACAAGTAGTCTCCGAAAGCAAACGAATAGCTAAAAAATAGCATTATGCTAATAAATGTTTCACTTAAGGACTGTTTAGTCCATTGAATTTGTATCGAGTATAAATAATTAGAGAATAATCAACAGTCTCAGTGTGATACGAAAGATATAATTCGGTTAAAAATCTCGTTCTTAAAAACGAGTTCGAAGACCGAGTTTTTTAACCGAATTACGTGTTCGAGTGACATATCTTTTGTATTTGATTATTCCATATCAGCGATATTTTAGGGATATTTAATTGAAAATATTCACCAACCCAACCTCCACCCCCTCCCCCTCCCCCTCCCAACACCCCAACGCAAGGTGCCCTCGCATATGAATACACTTGGCAGATTCTGAAATGAGCCGTTAAAATTTGCTGGTTGAAAGCAATAACAATCTACAGGACCATTAAATACAAAAATGGTAAAAAAAAGTAGTTCCGTCAAAGTGATATCGTCACACTGGTGTGACGTATCACTTTTATCTGATACTAAAAATACTAAAAATATGTCACTGAGAAATCCTTATAAATCACAGATAGGTATATAATAAACGTCTATCTTTCGAGGTATGTATCAAATTTTTAGCACAAACAAGGATAAACGACAATGGGATGCGAAATTACAAGCCCATCCCTCGCCCCTCATTCAAAAAGGGGACAGCACTAAAGTGAAATATAGGAAACTGCTATGAGCGCTTGTGTTGAAAAGAACTCCTTAGATTGATCGGAAAGCTATAATAGCAAAAGCAAACAATACATAAAGCTGACAGAATGAAGCAATAGCAAATACATTAAACGAATCATACAGACTACACATTAACAAGCAAATTCAATATACGCCTTACCTTTGAAAGTTACAGAGCTGCGTGTTCGAGGGATTAACGACGTTGCCTGGTAAGCTTTCTCGCCTTTCAACGCTGCTGGTTCGAATCCCACTGGGAGCTAAACTTGTAAGTGAGGAAGACACGATGCTCACGGATGGCGGTAGGTATACAGTACTGGTTCTACCCAGGAACAATGGGATGATCTGACTCTACCACAAATAAATGGACCATCATATATGGCCTAAAATGTGCTAAAATGACGTAAAACACCATTCAAACAAACAAACAAACAAACCTTTGACACTTAGGTCTTCAAATTCGAATGAATTCCATTTGCTATTATAAATCATTATACCGATCCTTAAAAGCAATTATTATACTCTAATGTCATGTATGGCAGTGTGTTTTACTCTAGAGTTAAGGTCGCCACATGTTTTACTACGTGGCATCTTCAGCCACACAGTTCGAGTCGTACTGGTGCCAGTATCATCTTATCTCATATATGTAATCCTCAAAATAATTTAAGGACCATGTTGAGATTTGGGTCATTTTGAAAGTGCTGTAAAAGAACAATTGAATGTTTTTATTTTTTTAAGTTTTGTTATAGTATTTTACAATTGTAACATTATACGCATACACTTGCCTATAACTATGTTTTGTTTAATATACGATACGACATAGACCTAGCTAGTCATATCAATCAGGATGTAGTTGACGGCCAATAAAGCTTTATCACACGGGTGAAATAAAGGGTAAAACATTGTCATATCACGGAAATAACCGAATGTTCATCTCGATCCTTTTACCGGAGTTATACGGAAATTACCGACGATTAGTTACGATTGTATACGATTTGTCACGCATATGGTTTGTCGTCTTCGTTTTATTTGTTTCATTCATCCTGTTTTCGCTCCAGATTATTGGCTATAGAATCATAATCGAAAACACCACTTAATCTGGCCATTCATTGATTTTCTTGAATAGAAAATTTCAAATTCAAGGCATTCATTTTCAATCAAGTTTCGGGAAAAAAAATCTGTGTATCACTTATGCGACAGATATGAACATGAACATGAACACATCAGAATGGACTAGATATATTTTTTTCTCCCTGTAAAACAGCATAGTGAGTGAGCTAACATTTCAACAAAGCTGAAGTAGGATAAATAAAATAAAAAATGTGAATTGTCATATCACAAAAGCTCTCTGGCTGATATGGCGTCTCAGGCCTGATATAGGGTGTGATATGAAAATACCCATTTATTATTCTCTATATACCAACTTTTTATATAAATAATATGTAATCCATAATATTAAATGTTAGGTAACTATTACTGTAACAGTTCTATTTTGTGTTCCTTAAATTAATGTGAGGAGTATACATAATTATATACATACACACTCTGACCTTGCTCATCTCCACCATCAACTGACAGAAAATATCCGTCAGCAATGAATGAAACAATTGAACAAATGAATAATTCAATAGATGCATGCATTCAGCAACCGCAAAACACATATTCTTGAGCAATTATTAAACATAGCCTCACGGACCACAATCAAGGGATCTAACTTGGTAGTGAGACATTCAACGGCATAACATTGCTTAGCCTCCCTTTGCTATTTACACACGTGCACGCGCACACGCACACACACACACTCTTAATCAGATTGTCTGTGTCAGAAATATTGCCAATATTGGTTTATTTTATTTATAATGTCATGCGTGCTCTAGATGGACAAATGGACTATTTTTGGACCAATTTATTTCACGTAAAAAGACAGAACAACTCTGAGTTAAATGTACTGTACCAAACATATCGAATATAAAGGGCACACTTTCTGCCATATAAGTATTCCTTCTGATATCATGTTCACATCAGTAACGTTACATTAGTGTCATGTACTATATTGTTCACTTGCCTAAAATATGCATTTGGTTGAAAATTTCACTTGACCATACTCCATCCTTTTTTATTTTTTATATTTTTTTAAAAGTTAGCTGACCAATAGAGTAAACATTTCGGTTTCGTAATTGCTTATAACTACAACAGCAACAAAACAATTTAAACTGTTTAATACAAATCGGTATCTTTGCTTATAGAACAGACCAACATCTAACTTGAATGCCAATAATGTAAAAACTATTGAAAGGTAATGATTATTGTTTCAACTATTTAGAACCGCTTGCACATAAGCATTCAGTGCCATTGTTTTGGGATATATGTACAGTTAAGAAAACAAACATGTTCGACATATTGTTGAGAATTATATATGGAAAATAAAGGGACAATATGTAATGTATTAAAACTTGAAAACAGACCAAGATCCTTTTAACATAAAATATGAAAAGTATATTAAAAAAATAAAGATAACAAATTGTATATTAATAAATCGTTTGCACAAATTATTGAATTTCTCCCTATACGTTCTATATAAAAATCGGGCGAAGCATCGATAATCCGTTTGAGGCAGATTCTTCGATATGTATTTTATTCAGTAAAGGGTATAATAACCACCCACCTCTCCCCACCCCGTCTCTAATATCTGAAACGCCACTACGACACTCTGTGGTAAAGACAATGTTTCAGAGTACAACACATTTATAAGATTTTAGGTGACATGCAAACCTCGACCAACAACTTCTTCTCCTACTGCGTTTACTTTATTTATAGTATCTAATCAGGGGCGTACCTGAATTGTTTTTGGGCGCACGGGGAGTGTATGGGGTGGGGGTGGGGGGGCATCCCCCCGAATTTATTTTGAAAAAATGAACACTAAATAAGTAGTTTTGAGCGACTTAGAAACGTATTTGGAAGCTATTCAATTCTCCAGGGTCATTCTTTTTACTTTGATTTATTGAATATTTTAACCGGGGGTGGATGGGTTTGTCTACCTTTACGGTGTTTTCTTCTTTTACATCCAATATCGTACAGACATCATCAAAAGACAAACAATTAATCAATATTTGCGCTCATTTTAATGAACATTTACATCGTGAAAACTAAATTATACACCCCAACCCTAACCCCACTTCGGCTTCACATTTTATCGCATTTTTCGCATTTTTTGCTTTTTCATTTTTCCGACACCCAACTCAGAATTATACGAACGGGCGTATAGGGGTATGCCCAGGTACGCCCTGCTCATATGTCTAGTTAAAACACACACAGCCAATTGTCATAAGTAAAATACAACACCCCAAGTTATGTATAATGACCTACTATAGTCATATAGTCATATCCATGCCATTTTCATACAGTATATTACAAGATAATTTACAAGTGACTACTATAGTCATACATATCCATGCCATTTTCATACAGTATATTACAAGATAATTTACAGTATATTACAAGATAATTTACAAGTGACTACTACAGTCATAACATATCCATGCCATTTTCATACAGTATATTACAAGATAATTTACAAGTGACTACTACAGTCATACATATCCATGCCATTTTCATACAGTATATTACAAGATAATTTACAAGTGACTACTATAGTCATACATATCCATGCCATTTTCATACAGTATATTACAAGATAATTTACAAGTGACTACTACAGTCATAACATATCCATGCCATTTTCATACAGTATATTACAAGATAATTTACAAGTGACTACTACAGTCATACATATCCATGCCATTTTCATACAGTATATTACAAGATAATTTACAAGTGACTACTATAGTCATACATATCCATGCCATTTTCATACAGTATATTACAAGATAATTTACAAGTGACTACTATAGTCATACATATCCATGCCATTTTCATACAGTATATTACAAGATAATTTACAAGTGACTACTATAGTCATACATATCCATGCCATTTTCATACAGTATATTACAAGATAATTTACAAGTGACTACTATAGTCATACATATCCATGCCATTTTCATACAGTATATTACAAGATAATTTACAAGTGACTACTATAGTCATACATATCCATGCCATTTTCATACAGTATATTACAAGATAATTTACAAGTGACTACTACAGTCATAACATATCCATGCCATTTTCATACAGTATATTACAAGATAATTTACAAGTGACTACTACAGTCATACATATCCATGCCATTTTCATACAGTATATTACAAGATAATTTACAAGTGACTACTATAGTCATACATATCCATGCCATTTTCATACAGTATATTACAAGATAATTTACAAGTGACTACTATAGTCATACATATCCATGCCATTTTCATACAGTATATTACAAGATAATTTACAAGTGACTACTATAGTCATACATATCCATGCCATTTTCATACAGTATATTACAAGATAATTTACAAGTGACTACTATAGTCATACATATCCATGCCATTTTCATACAGTATATTACAAGATAATTTACAAGTGACTACTACAGTCATAACATATCCATGCCATTTTCATACAGTATATTACAAGATAATTTACAAGTGACTACTACAGTCATACATATCCATGCCATTTTCATACAGTATATTACAAGATAATTTACAAGTGACTACTATAGTCATACATATCCATGCCATTTTCATACAGTATATTACAAGATAATTTACAAGTGACTACTATAGTCATACATATCCATGCCATTTTCATACAGTATATTACAAGATAATTTACAAGTGACTACTATAGTCATACATATCCATGCCATTTTCATACAGTATATTACAAGATAATTTACAAGTGACTACTATAGTCATACATATCCATGCCATTTTCATACAGTATATTACAAGATAATTTACAAGTGACTACTATAGTCATACATATCCATGCCATTTTCATACAGTATATTACAAGATAATTTACAAGTGACTACTATAGTCATACATATCCATGCCATTTTCATACAGTATATTACAAGATAATTTACAAGTGACTACTATAGTCATACATATCCATGCCATTTTCATACAGTATATTACAAGATAATTTACAAGTGACTACTATAGTCATACATATCCATGCCATTTTCATACAGTATATTACAAGATAATTTACAAGTGACTACTACAGTCATAACATATCCATGCCATTTTCATACAGTATATTACAAGATAATTTACAAGTGACTACTACAGTCATACATATCCATGCCATTTTCATACAGTATATTACAAGATAATTTACAAGTGACTACTATAGTCATACATATCCATGCCATTTTCATACAGTATATTACAAGATAATTTACAAGTGACTACTACAGTCATAACATATCCATGCCATTTTCATACAGTATATTACAAGATAATTTACAAGTGACTACTACAGTCATACATATCCATGCCATTTTCATACAGTATATTACAAGATAATTTACAAGTGACTACTATAGTCATACATATCCATGCCATTTTCATACAGTATATTACAAGATAATTTACAAGTGACTACTATAGTCATACATATCCATGCCATTTTCATACAGTATATTACAAGATAATTTACAAGTGACTACTATAGTCATACATATCCATGCCATTTTCATACAGTATATTACAAGATAATTTACAAGTGACTACTATAGTCATACATATCCATGCCATTTTCATACAGTATATTACAAGATAATTTACAAGTGACTACTACAGTCATAACATATCCATGCCATTTTCATACAGTATATTACAAGATAATTTACAAGTGACTACTACAGTCATACATATCCATGCCATTTTCATACAGTATATTACAAGATAATTTACAAGTGACTACTATAGTCATACATATCCATGCCATTTTCATACAGTATATTACAAGATAATTTACAAGTGACTACTATAGTCATACATATCCATGCCATTTTCATACAGTATATTACAAGATAATTTACAAGTGACTACTATAGTCATACATATCCATGCCATTTTCATACAGTATATTACAAGATAATTTACAAGTGACTACTATAGTCATACATATCCATGCCATTTTCATACAGTATATTACAAGATAATTTACAAGTGACTACTATAGTCATACATATCCATGCCATTTTCATACAGTATATTACAAGATAATTTACAAGTGACTACTATAGTCATACATATCCATGCCATTTTCATACAGTATATTACAAGATAATTTACAAGTGACTACTATAGTCATACATATCCATGCCATTTTCATACAGTATATTACAAGATAATTTACAAGTGACTACTATAGTCATACATATCCATGCCATTTTCATACAGTATATTACAAGATAATTTACAAGTGACTACTACAGTCATACATATCCATGCCATTTTCATACAGTATATTACAAGATAATTTACAAGTGACTACTACAGTCATACATATCCATGCCATTTTCATACAGTATATTACAAGATAATTTACAAGTGACTACTATAGTCATACATATCCATGCCATTTTCATACAGTATATTACAAGATAATTTACAAGTGACTACTATAGTCATACATATCCATGCCATTTTCATACAGTATATTACAAGATAATTTACAAGTGACTACTACTAGTCATACATATCCATGCCATTTTCATACAGTATATTACAAGATAATTTACAAGTGACTACTATAGTCATACATATCCATGCCATTTTCATACAGTATATTACAAGATAATTTACAAGTGACTACTATAGTCATACATATCCATGCCATTTTCATACAGTATATTACAAGATAATTTACAAGTGACTACTATAGTCATACATATCCATGCCATTTTCATACAGTATATTACAAGATAATTTACAAGTGACTACTATAGTCATACATATCCATGCCATTTTCATACAGTATATTACAAGATAATTTACAAGTGACTACTACAGTCATAACATATCCATGCCATTTTCATACAGTATATTACAAGATAATTTACAAGTGACTACTACAGTCATACATAATCCATGCCATTTTCATACAGTATATTACAAGATAATTTACAAGTGACTACTATAGTCATACATATCCATGCCATTTTCATACAGTATATTACAAGATAATTTACAAGTGACTACTATAGTCATACATATCCATGCCATTTTCATACAGTATATTACAAGATAATTTACAAGTGACTACTATAGTCATACATATCCATGCCATTTTCATACAGTATATTACAAGATAATTTACAAGTGACTACTATAGTCATACATATCCATGCCATTTTCATACAGTATATTACAAGATAATTTACAAGTGACTACTACAGTCATAACATATCCATGCCATTTTCATACAGTATATTACAAGATAATTTACAAGTGACTACTATAGTCATACATATCCATGCCATTTTCATACAGTATATTACAAGATAATTTACAAGTGACTACTATAGTCATACATATCCATGCCATTTTCATACAGTATATTACAAGATAATTTACAAGTGACTACTATAGTCATACATATCCATGCCATTTTCATACAGTATATTACAAGATAATTTACAAGTGACTACTATAGTCATACATATCCATGCCATTTTCATACAGTATATTACAAGATAATTTACAAGTGACTACTATAGTCATACATATCCATGCCATTTTCATACAGTATATTACAAGATAATTTACAAGTGACTACTATAGTCATACATATCCATGCCATTTTCATACAGTATATTACAAGATAATTTACAAGTGACTACTATAGTCATACATATCCATGCCATTTTCATACAGTGTATTACAAGATAATTTACAAGTGACTACTATAGTCATACATATCCATGCCATTTTCATACAGTATATTACAAGATAATTTACAAGTGACTACTATAGTCATACATATCCATGCCATTCTCATACAGTATATTACAAGATAATTTACAAGTGACTACTATAGTCATACATATCCATGCCATTTTCATACAGTATATTACAAGATAATTTACAAGTGACTACTACAGTCATAACATATCCATGCCATTTTCATACAGTATATTACAAGATAATTTACAAGTGACTACTATAGTCATACCATTGTCAGGTCGTTATCACACATTATTATATAACCTATAAATAGACGCGTTTTCATTGGCTAAAAAGTAATTTTTTAGAAAAAATATCTAGCGATATTGACCTGTTTTTTTGATATTGACATGTTTTTTTGATATTGACCTGTTTTATATAATTGTTTTTTTGATATTGACCTGTTTTATATAATTGTAAATTGAGGGTTATATAATAAAACAGTTATGGACTTTTCAGCTGTTATACATGATGTTGATATGCACCAAAAAATCATTATTGACCTCGGCTATCGCCTCGGTCAATAATGATTTTTTTGGTGCATATCACATCATGTATAACAGCTGAAAAGTCCATAATTGTATATTGTATTACATCAGACAAGGTAATGTTTCAGTATCTTTTATAGCCGCATAGAGATTATTGAACTGCTGGGATAGATCATAGGGAAATCCTTTACGAGATAGTAGACTTGTAAATCTTTTCACGAACGAGCGGATACGAATGAGTGAAAAAAACAAAAACATGCCTACCGTCGAGTAAATCATTTCATATTATCAAACCCAGAAGTTAAATTATCTATTTATTACATTTGTAAACGGACGAGGAAAAACTAGGAACTCAGCGAGTTTGAACTCGAAACGATTGCATGTTAAGCGGGCGCTCTACCGATATCACCATAAAAGCTAGCTCTGCGGCGTGACAGTAGTAAGGTGCTTATGAACCTATATATGTACATACACCCCCAACTGAGTCCTTCTACACATTTTAAATCCGTTTATGCATGATTGTATATGAATTTGTTTATTTTATTGAACGTTTTCTGCAGATGTCGTCGACGTCAGCAACACTTTATTGACTTCATGACTCGACGCCACAGTTAGTTTTTTTGTGTTCGAAGTTAGTTATTAATAATTAGCGATTTTGAACATTCTTTCAAAAAACCCGATCTTTCACCCATAGAAATGTAATAAAAAAAATAATAACATACCCAACTCATTGTCATACAGTAGATTACACCTGGCAATGTAATACATAGTATCTACCATATAATAACAAACACAGGTCATTGTCATACATCATATGACAACTGGTCAGGTAATGTATAGTAGATACTTTAGTCATAACATATATATACCCAGGTCATTGTCACACAGTAGAATATATGACATCAACAATAATTAGAACATACCCGGGACATTGTCATAAAGATAATGCATACCTAAGCCATAATCATACATCATATTACAATAGCCAGGTAATGTATAGCAGATAGTACAGTAACACACCTTAGCAATAATCATACATCATATTACAACAGCCAGGCAATGCATAGCAGATGGTACAGTCATAACACACATACAGCTGAATACAATGTTATGCGGTTGGGGGTGGGGGTGGGGAGGGCCGACCAAAGTTGAGGTTTCAAAATGTCTCGTAAGGATCCCATGCCTAGTTAGGGAATTTACGTGTGCCCCTGTTTTGTGAATTTATTTGGTTATGCATTATGCACACTTAGGTTTATATTCAATTTTTATTTATATATCCAAGTAACAGACAATGCAAGTATATTTCTGTCTGTCTATACGCACTGTATATAGGTTAACGATTTTACCAGGAAAACAATATCCTGCTGTGGTGGGGGTGGTGGGGGGTGGGGGCAGTCAATGAATCGCATAAACTATATCCATAACATACCCAGGAAATTGTCATACAATAGAATACAAAATAGAATACAACAAGCCAGGTACTGTATCGCATCAACTACATACATAACATACCCAGGCCAGTGCCATACAATAGAATACGACAAGCCAGGTACTGTATCGGATCAACTCTATTCATAACATACCCAGGCCAGTGCCATACAATAGAATACAACAAGCCAGTTACTGTATCGGATCAACTATATTCATAACATACCCAGGCCAGTGCCATACAATAGAATACGACAAGCCAGTTACTGTATCGGATCAACTATATTCATAACATACCCAGGCCATTGTCATACAATAGAATACAACAAGCCAGTTACTGTATCGGATCAACTATATTCATAACATACCCAAGCCAGTGCCATACAATAGAATACGACAAGCCAGGTACTGTATTGCATCAAGTATATTCATTACATACTCAGGCCAGTGCCATACAATAGAATACAACAAGCCAAGTACTGTATCGCATTAACTATATTAATAACATACCCAGCCAGTGCCATGCAATAGAATACAACAGTCAGGTACTGTATCTGATCAATTATATCCATAACATACCCAGGATAATGCCATACAATCGAATACGACAAGCCATGTTTAACGTCGAATCAAAACGATTTATGACAAGGACTAACATCATGCCATGCTGATTATTTTAGAAAAAGTCCCATATCAATTTCACTTTTAGTTTTCAAGAAGTAGTCGTTGTTTTTAAAAACTCTATTTTTAGCTTTGGCGGCCATCTTGGATTTTACATCAACGTGAAGTTTTGCTAAGATCAACTAGACATCATGGGCAACATTCCTGTAAAGTTTCATGAAAATCCATCCAGTAGTTTCAGGGTAGTCGCTACAAAAAATGTTTATGGACGGACAGACGGACACCGCACCACGGCATAAGCTCTGCTGAACTTTTATCAGTACAGCTAAAATAGCATGATGTATATTGATACAGCTCAGAGCTATAGATAAGGATTTTACTCTTTTTTTTTTTACCTTTCTTTTTTTTTAAACTAGTATTTAGGTTTAAACTTTTTAACCCAATTTACTTTTTTTCTTCCATTATTCAGAATTATTGTAAATAGTACAGTTTCAAATTATGTGTACACATGCGTACACGTATGTTTTGCTTGTGTTTTTGCTTCTTTTTACTTCGCAAAAGCTTTGATCACTTAAATCAAACACTATTTAACGAACAATTAACTCAGAAGAAACACTTTCATTCATGGAAAGATAACTCGTAATTCTATTTACGTTGTGATTCATTGATGTTTATATTTTTTCCCGCCCGAAAACGCTTTTACCTGACAATATGCTTTCATATTGTTTACGTGAACATTCTTTACAGGATATAAATGACAGTACCTACTAATTATGCAACACGTTTTAAGGCTACGTAATACCTTTCCTTTCGGAAAAAATACTAAAACAACACATTTATAACACAGCAAAAAGTATTCCTTCAAAGTTTTATTATTTACATCTAGTACGCGTTAGGCTCAAGCATCTGAGGAAAGTGAGGATGCAAAATTGTGCAAACTCTTTAAATTAAATACAGTTACAGTATTGAAATGGCTCAATTTTTATAGGAGGATCTTCAACATTTATGAATTTCTTGTTACAAAGTGTACTATGATTAAAACATCTCCAACATCATAGTTGTGTCCTTTCTCTAACTGCAACTTTTTTTTTTTACAAAACATCTTGGGATTTCTTTGGAATATTATGCGGAACTAAGTGTGCAGTATATACAATATATAGCGGAAATTCCCGAGTTGCGTTTCTTTATCGCTTCAGTATATTTATGTTTCGCTACGCATTGAAATAAATATTTTGTGTTTTCCTTATTATTTTTTTTATACTCATTTAGTTGCATAAATTACGCAGATACGCAGCTTATCTAGAGCTCTGAAGTCTCATCATGCCACAGACACGTTTGAAGTTTCAATCTATTATGTAAGCAGTTTCTGAGATATAAGCTTACATACAACATGTTAACCAACTTTTTTTAAGGGACTGGAGGAGATCTGAGGGCATTATGTGTGTCAATCCAAAAATAAGTTAAACCTTCATAATGCATTTCAGTTGCATATGTAATCTACATACACACTAAACTAGGCCCAATAAAATAATCAATTATTGTTATTGAAAGGTTTGATCAAGAAAACTCGACAACTCAAAACTAGCACACTCTATGTATTTGAAGAAGCTGAACCTAAGCACTTTTCTGGACCTAATACAATTTGGTTTATCAGGCTGTGGTAGATAAAGTAAAAGGTTAAGATCCAGGTTAATAGGTGATATCAAGTATTCGAATAGGCCATACAATTGAATACAACAGGCCAGGAGATGTACAAGCATCAGCAATACTCAGAACGTACACAGAGCAGATTACAGCTCGCCAGGTAATATATATCACTAACTTAAATCGTAACTCACCCATGCCCTGCCATGGCATGCATTAAATAACACAGGCCAAGTAATGCATGGAGGTTACAGTACTATAGTCATCACATACACAGGTTATGTCTAACAGTAGAATACAAGCCAGGTTATGCATGGCATCTACGATAGTCATAAAATACCCAGGCCATTGTCATACTGCAGAATACAATACGCAAGACAATGTGTAGCATCAACAATATCCGTAACATACCATTGTCATACAATAGAATACAACAAGACAGGTAATGTTTCGCATAAACTATATCCATAACATACCCAGGCCATTGTCATACAATAGAATACATCAAGCCAGTTACTGTATCGGATCAACTATATTCATAGCATACCTAGGCCATTATCATACAATAGAATACAGCAAGTCAGGTAATATATCGCATAAACTATGTTCATGACATCCACATGCCAGTGCTTTGAAGTAGATTATAACAAGCCAGGTAATGAATAGTGGTTACTATAATCATAGTGCACCCATGCTGTTCTCATACAGTAGAATGCAAAAAGGACAAGTAAAGTATGAGTGTTTACTACAGCCATACCATACACAGATCATTGCCACACAGTAAATTAAATTAGGCCTGGTATAATGTATTGTGGCTACTATAGTCAGAACATACCCAAGACCGCATAACACTCCACCCACTATTCATTCAAAGTCCCGTCACATCGTCCCGTCTTTTTTCTGTCATGCGGCCTTTTAGCAGTATCCTAGATTATCTATGTCAACAGGCGGAATATTTTATATTAAAAATGGGCCACTACAGTGTGGTACTACTTAAGTTAAAAGATAGAACGTAATCGACGTTAAAAGTTAGGACGTATTTATAATATGTATAAATATTTTGCGACACGGATTACAAACACTTCAATACGTTAACAGATACCATGGAAAACGACACGCAACTTGTTAACACACCGGTTGTTTTGGTGTTTATATCCGTATTTCTGGTTTGTTATTATTTTCTTACAAAGCGAAGGAATCTACCGCCGGGACCATTATGCTTGTAGGCAGTGTTTTCTTTGCAATAAAAATTACGAAATCGAAAAAAAGAATGCCACGCATGTTGTTCGAAGAAGAAACAAAAAAGTATGGCAATGTTATACAGGTACAACTTGGTAGTCAGAAAATCGTATTCTTACACGGTTATAAGGCTATTCAAGAAGCGTTTGTGAAAAACGCAGGTGTGTTAAGTGATAGACCTCACTGGCTACCGAGCTTGAAGGAAGCGACTAAAGAGGGCAAAGGTAGGTCTATGTATTTTACCTTACTTATAAATACTGACAGTCAGTTTTATTAAGAAATTATATTTTGAGCAATTAATTTCAAAATTGGAACAAAATAAGAAACACAAATGAATCTACTTATATTCTAGCTGTTTGTCTTTTATTTCAGATGCAGAATTACTTTAAATAATACATGTAATAGGCAGTGTATTTATTTACTGAAAGACATAGGACGGATAAACTGGCTATTGGATGCAAAAATAATACCAGTAAATTGAAACCAGAGACATTTGGGTGGCATTTGACTGCTTATGCATTGATTTCTCGATAAGTAGCTTTAATGCATATATATATATATATAAGTAAAAAGGCATATTAAAATAGTTCCGCGCTGATTTCTCGATAAGTAGCTTTAATGCATATATATATATATATATATATAAGTAAAAAGGCATATTAAAATAGTTCCGCGCTGATTTCTCGATAAGTAGATTTAATGCATATATATATGTAACGTCAAACGGATCTTACGAAATATCAGTTAAATTTCGGTACAACACAAAAAGGTTATATAGCGCCAACAATAATGAACATTCCAGGTCCACCCTCCATTTACATTGATATTAAAATATACAGAATAGTCATAGAACCTTCTTACCGCAAAGTTTCTACAAGTTTTGTTGTAAACACTAAATTGTTCGCTGTGAGCCACGATCATTGTTTTGTGTCACCACTCAAGTAGCACCTGCAACAAACATAACAAAATGAACATGAAGACGGGGTGATTTTATGCTTGGATAAGAAGTGATCCTATTATTACCCGGGAGCCACACGGGTTCGATATTACGTCTCTGAGCACATCTATTGAATTACCGTGGCCGAATGGTTAACGACGTTGCGTTGTAATCCTTCGCCTCTCACCGCTGCGGGTTCGAATCCCACTGGGCCTCCACCACAAAAAAAATCGACCGTCATACATGTCATATTTAACCTTACATGTGTTGAAAATGACGTAAAAAAACATACAAACAAACAAACTATTGAGTTACAGAAAGCACTAGGTCGGCTTACTTGTATCTTCCGATTTAGGAAATAGTCGCCGCTTTGTCCGTTCGTTCTTCCATATTTACTTGTTCGGGACACAGAGCACATATAAATCGTTTTACTGTTGTGAAGACAACCATATCTAAAGATGTGTTTCACTATAACTATTTTTTAGTCACTGTCTTGTCCGGAGCATTTCTCTGAATCCGTTAACAGTAATGGCATGACACTTTATACAAATAAAGAACAGGAAAGAGCGACGTGCAGAACGCAATCAACTTATACACAGTTTTAAGTCTAATTAGTCACACAATACACATCTTCCTCAATCAAAGGTGAAACAAATCGACTTAATTCATGTTTGATTTTTCTTTTCCTACCTTTGATATATGAAGTTTGTTCAAATGAAAATAATGTATAAAGATATCAAGTTGAATAGTATTAGTTATTTGGATTCTTGAAAAGGGGCATGAACTCTCATTCCCTGTGTGGAAATTATATCCATCAGGTCCATAACTGCAATGTCTTTTAGTGATTGTCTTTCAAACTTGCCTTAGTGAATTAATATATTGTACCGATGATGTACAGAGCGCAAGATCCATAACGCTGTCTAGCATTTTATACTTAGGCAACTGATGCAATATTCTGTATCATGTCCGATCCATAACTTAACAATGGTTTAATCATTTTCCTTCAAACTGATACACTGAATAACCATTTTGTAACGAGATGCAGAGTTCAAGTTTCATAACTTTGTCTAGCATATCTGCGGAGTTATGATTCTTTTTATACTTTCGGTTTCCACAACGAATCGGCAGCGTAATCTCCGCTATATGTTTTTTTGTGTATTGGTATGCATTGGTATGGGTAAATTATCAAATGTTCACGTCGCGAGACTTAGACTTGGGCTCATGGGCTCATATCTATGGCGCATTGCAATGCAGTTTAGCTCAGAATGACCCTTTTGGAAATGGGGTGAATCTATAAAAAATAAATAACAACCAAGGCAACTGTCCTGGGTAGGGGGAGTGGGGGCTGGGGGTGGCTGGTGGGGGTCATTGCACATTTTTTTTAGCGTATCTGCTGTTTTAAACTCGGGTAGTAAATGACAAATTCCATGAAGCGAGTTAGTATATAAAAGAGACGGTAGTTATATCAGAATACATAATGATCTTTACAGGTATAATATGGCAAAGTGGAAATCACTGGAAGACACTCCGAAAGTTTGCTCTACAAACACTAAGAGACTTCGGAGTCGGTAAAACTTCTCTTGAAGAAAAAATATTCGCAGAGATCGACGCGGCCACCGCGTGTTTTGCTGTATCAGATGGCAAGCCGACGAATGTCAGACACTTAGCATCCATGATGATATCCAACATCATCTACGGAATAGTTTTCAATAAAAGGTACGTTAACACAGTAGCATCCATGATAGTATCCAACATCATCCACGGAATAGTTTTCAATAAAAGGTACGTTACCACAATAGCGTCCATGATGGTATCCAACATCACCTACGGAATAGTTTTCAATAAAAGGTACGTTAACACTGTGACAGTAGTTCAACATTATCTACGGAATAGTTTTCAGTAAAAGGTATGTTAACCCAGTAGCGTCCATGATGGTATCCAACATCATCTACAGAATATTTTTAAATAAAAGGTACGTAACCACAGTAGCGTCCATGATGGTATCCAACATCATATACGGACTAGTTTTTAATAAAAGGTACGTAACCACAGTACTATCCATGATAGTATCCAACATCATCCACGGAATAGTTTTCAATAAAAGGTACGTTACCACAATAGCGTCCATGATGGTATCCAACATCATCTACGGAATATTTTTCAATAAAAAGGTACGTTAACACAGTAGTCCAACATTATCTACGGAATAGCTTTCAGTAAAAGGTACGTTAACCCAGTAGCGTCCATGATGGTATCCTACATCATCTACAGAATAGTTTTCAATAAAAGGTACGTTAGCACAGAAGCGGCCATGATGATATCCAACATCATCTACGGAATAGTTTTAAATTAAAGGTACGTTAACACAGTAGCGTTCATGATGGTATCCAACATTATCTACGGAATAGTTTTATATTAAAGGTACGTTAACACAGTAGCACCCATGATGATATCCAACATCCTCTACGGAATAGTTTTAAATTAAAGATACGTAACACAGTAGCATCCATGATGATATCCATGATCATTACGGAATAATTTTAAATTAAAGGTACGTTAACACAGTAGCAGCCATGATATCCAACATCATCTACTGAATAGTTTTCAGTAAAAGGTACGTTAACACAGTAGCGTCCATGATGGTATCCAACATCATATAAGGAATAGTTTTAAATTAATGGTACGTTAACACAGTATCGTCCATGATGATATCCAACGGCATCTACGGAATAGTTTTCAATAAAAGGTATGTTAACACAGTAGCGTCCATGATGGTATCCAAAGTCATCTATGGAATAGTTTTCAATAAAAGGTACGTTAACACAGTAGCATACATGATGATATCCAGCATCATCTACGGAATAGTTTTTAACAAATGATACCTGGACCTAACCAAATAACAGGAAATTCAAACAATGTAAAATGATACGATGTTAAATTAATATATTTTCAAGTAAAACAAATATGATATCGAACACAACGACAGTCGTATACTTTGTCATGACCAATGTGATAACATACCTGATGCAATTCCTATGCAGACCTGAAGTAAATTGTTGCTTAACGTCTCGTCAAATATAATCTTATATTGCGCGCCGCAGAAATAGGGATCGTATGCTTCGGAATCGGGACACCCTGCACTACCCTTGCTATGGAATATATTCGTATTAATGTACTCGTGGGGATAGCATCTCGATTCATGGGACCGCAAGGTTTGCATCCTCCACGAGGCTAGGAGAAGTGTCATTTCTACTTACTTCACGTCAAAGAAACCCCGTGCCAGGGTTTAAGCTCGAATCTGTGATTTAATGATACATAATCCATCTTGCTTTTAATTGGACAACAACGGCCTCGTTGATATAGAATAATCTATATTGCACAACACTTTGGCGGGACAATTTAATAAGAGAGAGTGAACAATAAACAATGGTATAAGGTAAACAGGCATTTTTGTTACCACTGTGGTCATGACAGTGATTATAAACAGATAGGTCAGTGATAAAACCCCACACCAGTGGCATGGCAATGCAAATAATGCCCATGTACAACCTTATTTACATTATGTTTGTTTAAAGGGACACACCGCAATCTTGATTTTTTTTAAAATCTCGCGGCGTTCCGTTAGTTTTTCTACATAAATTGCATTTGTTCAATCATTAATATTGATCATAAGAATAATACAAAGCAAATTATTTTTGCATATTACTAACTGTTGATTAAATTTCACCAATAATATATTCAAACCTATGGTAGAATAACGAAAAAAGGTTGAAAACTAAAAATTGTATTTATATATATGCAAGCAGTTATTAAGTCAAAATGATACTGGATTAATTAATCGAGAGGCTAATTTTAATGCTTTATAAATACCTCAAGATTGCCATGTGTACCTTTAAATTCAGTACTTTATGTTTGATATTTTCAGGTTCGATTACTCTGAACGCGAATTTCATGAAATCATTGAGAATCTTGATATTCTTTTTGCTGGTGCTAGAGGACGAGGCACGCAACTGCCACCTGCCATTTTGAAAGTAATCGATACTGAGGTAAGAACTACAATGCTTCTATTTTAAAAAATATATAAATACTTCTCTTATTAACCTGTTATACGCTCAGTATATTTAAAAATGCAACTTTAATTTTCGATTATATTTAGTCCGCTTTTTTTGTTCAAATTAAGATTGTATTTTATGCTAGTACACAAGTCTGTTTGTCCCAAAGGTTAACATATGGCGATAAACAGTTGCATAATATTTGCTCTACTTCTTTCAGTTAAAACACATTTTGCACGAGGATCTTTAGCATCTATAGAAATTTAAAAAATAAGCAAAACATTTGACCGTTCATGAACAATCTCCGGTGTAAGATTTTATCGAGGGGCAAAAAAACCCAGATTGATCGCTGTAGGAAGGCCAATTTAAACTAGCCAAATAGATTTGTGACAGTTATTGTCACTATTGAACATGGTATTTACGACTGTGAAATTTGAATTGCATTTTCTAACAGTTTATTGAACATTTTCTTGAACGTGAGATTGCAGTGGGTGTGGTGGGTGCACCACTTCAAGTAAACACGCACCTGCTATATTAATAAAATTTCGTCACGCACGGCTAATTGCCTTGATATTAGCTAGACGTACTATACGTTGCATTGTACTGAGCAATTAACGGTCACCTTGTCATGTGTTCGGCTTCGGTATACATTGTTTATGCGTCACGTTTTATAATGTATATATCAAAGTATTAAAACTACTTTAGCGTTTCGTTGTCTCTACACTGTACAACAATTGACGATTCAGTTATTTATCGTGAACATAAAAACAGTCAACATAGAAGATTTGCAGTCAATGGAAAACTTGCCACAATGGCCGCAAAACAAGAGGCCAACTCCATTAGTAGCTACGACTATGATGATATGTCGCATGTTTATGAAATGACGCAACCTTCTGCTGGACAAGTGTTGTTCTTGGATCTTGGATTTGCACGAATTATTGCAGGTATTCGTGCAAATGGTGGTCACACTCGTTATTAACGATAATTAATGCAGGTGACAAATTCTGGATTAAACTCGATGTCCTAAACGTTACATAACGAGTGTCTGATATTTTGTGATTTTTGATTCTGACCCCTACCCTGATTCTTCGCCAGGGTATCACTCTGAAAGTTCTCATGCTAGCCAGATTTAGTGAATTGATATCGATCTACAAATGAATAAACTTTATGCTTGATTATGATTTATAACTGTTACCATTTTGGATTTCTGAAAATCTTTATTTAAACAGGGAAAGACGTTTCTATTTTTGCTCAGTATATTTGACGAAATTGACGAAGCCGCATAAACTGATTATAGACTATTTTGGCGATTACTTAATAGACGTAAGAGCAGGAGAAATCAGTCATGCTTGGAGATAGAAGTTAATGGCTCGCTATTTAAAGATGAAAAGACGGCTTTGGATTACATTTTAAAAGCGTATTTAATACTGACTATGGCGAAATTTCATGTCCTCTTATCACACATCTAAAATCAGAAATTGAGTCTCTTAAAAGACAAAACGCACTACCTAAACATCTTGCCGATAGTCTCGAAGAAGACGTTAATGAAAGGGAGTTATCAAAAAGTCACATCTGCATTGAAAGCCCCAGGCGGCGATAATATACAGAATGAGCACGTTATCCATGGTGGTTAAATGATAGCACAAGCCCTAGTTAACCTATTTAATAAAATTAAATTGACTGAACTTACCCCAGTTTCCTGGAAACAAAGTATTGTTATTCCAATATATAAAGGAGACGGAAAGCCTAAGCATGGTTCAACAAGTTACAGACCCATATCCCTAATTCCGTGCTTTAGCAAAATATTTGACAAGATATGTCTGAACCGATTTAAAGCCTTTCTAGAAACACGAAATACAAACTTTCCTTGTATTCAGCAGCAATATTTCCAAGAGAACTTTAGCTGTATTACTACCGGCTTTATCTTACAGGAATGCATTTATCACAATTTTGAGCTAGGCAGCAAAGTTTACGTTGCACTCTTGGATATAATGCAAGCGTTTGACACAGTATGGCATGACGCATTATTTTAGAACTAGGCGAGTTAGGAAAAGTCGGAAAAATATAAAGGATCATTATTGAACTTTACAAAGGACTTGAGTGCAAAGTTAGTATTAATGGAATGATATGATTTTCGGTTCTTCCCTTAGCCTCGTCCGTCGGATGGGGACGTAAACCGGGCGGTCCCGTGTATCGGTCTATCCTCCGAGCACGTTAAAGAGCCATAAGAATCTATTCGATAGTACGAGTAGGGCAGGTTCCCGGATACCTATGTATCCTTCCCCTCTCTCTGGGGCGGCTCTAAATAACCTATACTGTGTTGATGAGCCGTTAAACAACATTCAAATCATTTCCGGTTCAGATCGAAAGAGGAGTAAGACAAGGCGGTGTACTCTCTTCATTTTTCTATTTAGTCTTTATTGATGAACTACTGCACAGTTTACAAAACTCAAACCTAGGCGCAACAATATGTTCTATACCTTGCGGAAATCCTACCCTTGCCGATGATATCTCCTTAATAGCAACATCACCTGCTAACTTACAAAGTTTCCTAGATATCGTTGACACTTATACGAGGAAATGGAGATTCCGGGTTAGTGTTCCCAAATGTAATCTCCTTGTTTTTACAAAAACAACGCTCTCTTCAACCACCTATTATTCTAGTTGGAATTGAGAATCTGACCAAGGTGAATACAGCAGTACATCTTGGTATGCGTTTGCAATCGAATCTGAAAATGAATCTTAGAATTGAAGAACGATGTCAGAAGGGGAGAAACGCGTTCTATGCGATGCATGTTTTAGGTGTCCATCCTTATGGTTTAAATCCTATTAACTCTGTCAATTTATACTGTAAGGTCACCATTCCTACTGTATTATATGGTTGTGAACTTTGGAATGGACTTACCCAAACAGAAATTGACATGATAAATCGTCTACAACATTTTGTTGTAA
This sequence comes from Cyrtodaria siliqua, assembly GCA_037043455.1. Lineage (NCBI taxonomy): Eukaryota > Metazoa > Mollusca > Bivalvia > Adapedonta > Hiatellidae > Cyrtodaria > Cyrtodaria siliqua. The sequence goes on along the minus strand of JAWPHD010008019.1, from coordinate 79,454 downwards.
AGAAAATACAAGCTTTTTATGTACATACAAGATATGATATGTGTAAGGCAATGGTCGGCTTAGTTCGTATAACTTCTGAAATTAATAAAAGAAAGTTAATGTTTCTTCACAAACTACTCAGCTTACCAACATATTCCGTCTCTCATATGTTGTTCCTAAGACGGTACCTTTAATACATATCCAACAGGAACCGCCGTACGTATGACTTTATTCCAGATATTTGTAACGTACTGAATTACTATGAGCTTACATATGTCGTTAATGACTACTTGTTAAAATACCAACAATACCCGAGTAAATTAGCATGGAAGATGTCCGTATCTAAAGCTATCAAACAAAAGGAAATTTTACTATGGCAATCCCGTATATTTTCCGATAACGATTTGTGCTTATTTCGTAAAATTCATACCTCAATTGAACCATCACTCGTTTGCAAATTAGCTAAATCTCACTCTGATCTTTTCCATGCTCATACAATTGCTTAAGTTTGGGCTCATACCCCTCAGAGGACAGAGAGTAAATGCCCTGTTTGTACTCTTCTGTGTAACGATACCTTGTATTACGCGTTAACTGCGTGCGAGATGTTCAGTGCAATAAAGCTGAACTTTCTCAAAGAAGTTCAAAATAATTGTGGACTTGAAACTTGAAATGAATTTGAGTCTTGCGACTATGAATCATTCCTGGTGAAAGTTTTTATTGGCCGATGTGTGTCCTTGCTAAACAGAAGCTGTCCAAATATGGACAATTCACAAAAGTGGCATTTAATTATGTCACCAATTGTGTCTCAGTCATAATGCTAACTTCAGAAAAAGAAAAGAAACGTATGTTTTAATGTGGTTTATTTGATTAGCAAACGAGCGTTACTAGCGTCTGTATATGGATATGGATATGTATGCGTACTGGCAATTCGTATAAAATCACCATTGATTTGTTTTGTCACTGACATGTATTATAATATTTTTTCAATGCTCACTATGTTATGTATATTGTATGTAATATGTGATTGTTTTCATAATTTCCTGTAAGGAGGAAATAAAGATAATGAATGAATAAATGATTGAATGAGTATTGCGGTACCACCTATCCAGTTCTATAGAATATAACATAATATATAATATCATACTTAGAAAACATTTTGAAAAGGTGTTCTCCGTATATAGGCAACAATATATATATAAACGAATCTATTTACAAGCAAATATAATTCAGCTATGACATTTTTTTAAACTATGTATCAAATGTTTTTGAGGGAACGGCTGATACCCAAGGGAAAATTTTGTAATATGTTCTAAGGAGGGCGATACGAGTCCTAAAATGTTGATTTTAGGATAACAATTACACAACATATAGCTTCGAAGCGTAAGCCTTTCCGATATATGCAACCTTCATTTCTATGTTAGACTTAACTTTTATGCTGCATATGTGGCAACATATACCGCACGTGGTAATCATACTGTTTATATTGACCATGTTTGTTTAATGTTTTGTCTTAGACATATAAAAGAAACGAAAAAAGACGTGAAGCATTTAAATGGATTAAGAATCACATATACGAGGAAATTCATAGACATGAAGCCACATTCGACAAAGCGAATATTCGGGATTTCGTGGATTTATACTTAGAGTCTAAAGGTGATGACACGGAAAACGAAATATTTTCAGGTATTGTTTATAATGAATGTTCGTTACAAAATAATTTAATTTTTATTCAATGCTGTTTAAACTAAGTGTCTTTTTTATATTCCTTAAATGGCATTTCTTAAGTGCAAATGATGATTCGTTTTTCGTCACGATAATTAGCAGTTATACAAGAGGATGTCATTTATAACATATGTATTGTTTGAAAATGTTATGAGTTTGACAAAAAAAAAGTGAAGCATTTTGCACGTTACGTCGACGTCATTTTAATTGTTTTGAGAAGTGTATACCCACTATTCGTTGCTTTGTAGTTGGGAATATGTTCCGCATGATCATGGATCTGTTTATTGCTGGCTCCGAGACGACGTCAAACACTATTAACTGGTGTATCTTGTATATGATGGAGTACCCGAATATCCAGAAAAAGTGCCAGGACGAGATACTTGAGGTATGGCAGGTCATGGTGTGATATAAGTTGTATACTGGAAATAATGCGCTAATATCTTCCATCAGATCTGTTCTTATATGACACTGTGAAACATATATCTGAATGGCATATAGCTGAATGTAAGGACATACATAAGCCATTACCTTGTTAAATCCTAGAATAAATCCGTAATATAGTCCATTTGGAAAATCCGACTTGAATTCCATGAACACGCAAGCAATACGTAGTACTACAATTCGGTTATTGTCTTCATAGTTGACGTTTTAAATCATTTACAACACATACAGATGAAAAGTATATGCATATTTTTACTCATTTTCGAGGGGTGACCACAAAAATTATTTCAACTGTAGATAAATGTTGAACAAGACACTATAGCGTCGGGTTGAAACCTAAATTGTATCTAAACCTTAGTTATGGTATTATTATTATTTTGCAAATGAGGATATGCTACTCCGAATACGTTTTTCTATATAAAAGCATAAATGTATCAAAATTATTTCTTTTTATTTCTTTCTTCAGAAATATGGGGATCGCCCGATAACTTGGTCTCACAAAGGAACGCTGCCTTATTTAGAAGCTACCTTATTAGAGATTCAACGGATGGCAAATATAGGTAAATATTAGTAACAACTTACATAAACACCTTAGCGTTTTATTGTGGCATGTAGTCTTAAACCGAATTAGATTGTTTAGCGATTGTTTTAAAAAATGAAAATATATGTCAAAATATGTTTATTTTTTACTTAAACGGAGATGATGAAGTATTCGGGGCGAGTAATAATGTAAAATATATCGTCAAATTTACATAAACTCGGGTATTATTGAAACAACTAATTAAAATTTACGCTCCTGGAACTGGGGCCATTTTAGCCAATTGTTATAGAACAAGAAGAAGATTTTGCATTGTGCAATAACTCTAACAAGGGTCATGAGCATAGCATCAATAAATAGAGGATCTTACATGAGTACTCATTCAATAATGAATGAGAACGAATGTTAGATTCTATTTATCACATAACTCTCATATCGACTTTTATTGCATTTTGCCTGTCGCTTTAACACGCGAAACCGACATAAACAGAGGGAATTGGATCATAGTCATACTAGGCTTATTTGCATGGTTATATAACTAGTTTATATTGAAAATATAGAATGGTGTTATTCCACTCCCACGTCATAAGTTGTGTGAAAATTACATTTATGATACAATTGTGGCATGGTAAGATGGCATACACTAGTATATATCATGATTAATATAAATAACAGCCTATTCAGGTACATAGTTATAGTTGACTATTATTCAATGCATAACATATTCAAAACCTACGCTCAAAGCATCGTTTATCGTTTTTCAAATGCGTTGTATGCACAGAGTGCTAGATTTCTGATTTCAGTAGCGTTTTTATTTTATTAATTTCATAAATGTAAAACAATTTGGATGTTTGCAATAATACTTTTTTGATATATTTAGTACGCAACTCCCGATAAGCTTGTTATATATACACAATACATATTAATAAATTTAAAACAGTTGGCCGTATAATCTATCCGGAAAACTGTGTGTCCGAATAGGCTAAGATAATAAAATATACTACGCTATATTGCAGCGGAAATGTCTCTTCCACACACCAGCGAGGTCGACACAACGATTTAGGGGTATTTCATACCAAAGAGAACCGTCGTTCAGGCTAACCTATACTCGGCAAATATGGATCCAACCCAATGGGATCAGCCGGAGAAGTTTAATCCTGGACGATTCCTGGAATATGGAAAACTGAAAAAGAACCCAGCTTTAATGCCTTTCTCCATAGGTAGATATTTTATTCGCAATACCTCATTAGTCGAGAAACAACACATAGAGTAGGATTTTGGCTACATACTAGTCCCAGATAAATATGTTTTACCTGATTTTAAAGTTTACACAATTCATCATTTCTAGAATTTATATAGCTGTCATTGAAACTAACTGGGAGTGAATGATTTATTTGTTTAATGAAACTATTTCAAATATGGTGTTGAATAATATTATTTATACATGCGAAATATCTTGTGATGTCTTAGAAATATTGCGTTTAAGGACAGTGCAGTAGCTTATCTTGACAAAATCGTACATCAGGAGCGAGACAAACAGTTGTTTTTGTTAAATAGAGTACTGTAGTAATATGTCAGTGAAAACATACTGTACAAACTGGAGATTAAAAGCCATACTAGGCATCTAGTAATGCATGAAAACCGGATAATGCAACTTACCTTGTTCGTGTTCAATGCAACTTACCTTGTTCGTGTTCATCTTATCGTTTTAATCTTACCTTGACCAGGATGGTGAATATGGTAAAGACGCTGCGTTTGAAACCTTCTTGCCTCTCACCGCTGCGCTTCCGAATCCCACTGGGAGCTTGACTTGTACATGAGAGAGTGTCGATTCTTACGGATCGCGAGTTGTATACAGTACTGGTTTTACCCAGGATAGTATTCTGCCGCCACCTTTATGTATAGCCTTAAATGTGCTGAAAATGAGTAAAGCACCATTCAACAACAACAACTGTGATACCTGGAATGTTTACAATCTTACCTTTGATGTTTAAGCCGTTTTAAAAAGAAATCAGGTATATTTTTTTTTAAAAAATACAGGTAAATAAACAGGTAAATAAACATTCAGTTCATACTCACAGTACGTATTTTACCACTGACAATGTCTCACAAGAAGTAACTCAATATGGAACTTCGAACTACTTACGAGTATGAACGAGTTGACCGCATGGTTCCCGGTCTAGTTGCATCTAGTATAGTGTATAAAAGCATCCAGACATGTTCAATGTTATTACGGATTTCTTTTCCAGGTCCACGCATCTGTATGGGAGAGAGCCTGGCAAAGATGGAAATGCTCCTTATCTTTAGCAATTTGCTACAGAGGTTCACGTTTAAACGAGAAGACGACGAGATCAAACATACGTTCGAATGTGTTCGAGATCAGTTTACTTCCTCTCCCGTCGAGTATAAAACACGGGCGATAAATCGAACGTAAAGACTAGTTTTGCATAATGCAAAATACGTTTACAAAGTAAACCCGAGAGGGTTAAACTCGAAACACGATTGTAAATATATACAACGAACACGATACAATAGTTTTGAGTTAAACCTCGCATTGTTAATAAGCAACATGATATATCAAGATAATCGTGTGCGTTTACAATACTATTCTGTAGTGTATTTGGATCAATTACATTGTTTAGAATGTCAAAGATTTGAATCTAAAAAACTGAGTATATTAATATTAACGAATACATGCATTTGTAGAGTAGAGTACATATACATGAAAACAAGTTAACATGAATAATATATCTACAGTCAATGAAAACTCACCAGTAGATTATATTTTTTATGTCGGCTGATGTAATTTATAATAAGTGCATGCTTTGAAATTTAAGGATATTAATTACCAATTGCAAACACTGATTGTCTCAAAATTATTCTTCAACATGGTGTATAGTGTTCAATTAAAGTCATACGAAGTAGAAAACAGAAAAGTCACACATCTTAATACCGTGTATGTCCAACAGTTTAACCATTCCTATGAAATCATCCCTACGCCACGTTATTCCAGCACGTGTAACTATAGCTGAGTGTGGCCTGGCGTTATGGTTGCTTGAATAACTTGACGACGGGATGATTTCCTAGGAACAGTAAAACGGCAATAAATTATATTATTTATATTTCATTTTTAGTCTTGATCATCTCCGACGCTCGATTTTAAATACTAATGTCTTGACCCTCTATGCAGAATTTTCTTTTTGAAACCTGAACCACTTGTCCGTAATTATTTTTTCATTAAAGTATGTTTATGATCTAGAAAAAAATCATTTCATGTAGAAAGCGTCTCAGTAAATAAGATGATTTAAGCGTTTATTGACCAAGACTTTAAAGAATTAAGCAGTCCAAAGTTGGAGTGTTGGACGAACGATAAGCAAACAACGTTATCAAGGATGATTTACCTCGACACATATTTTTTGAGCGACGACGTTTTTGTTTGTGCAGTATGGTTATTAGAATAATAGGATAAAAGAACTTGTAAATATAACGGATGTTTAGAATAAAGACAGTTTGATAAAAGTCAATCGAACAGACAATCGTCTGCTCATAACCTGTAATGTGCAATGCTCGATAATGCTGGGTAAAAACTCGCTTTGTTGAACGAATTGATAAACAACTCAAATCTATGTAATACTTTATGTTTCTATTTAGAATTAGAGATTACGTTTATACGTAGACTTGTCATAAAAAACAACCATTTTTACCTCAATTAGGTTCCAGAATGTAATTACTATTTACACAAACTGTGCTTCATGTAATTAGTTTATGTGAGCGATACGTGTATTGATGTCGACCCGTTATTGTATTACATTCTATGTTAGTGTATGTGAGCGATACGTGTATTGATGTCGACCCGTTATTGTATTACATTCTATGTTAGTGTATGTGAGCGATACGTGTATTGATGTCGACCCGTTATTGTATTACATTCTATGTTAGTGTATGTGAGCGATACGTGTATTGATGTCGACCCGTTATTGTATTACATTCTATGTTAGTGTATGTGAGCGATACGTGTATTGATGTCGACCCGTTATTGTATTACATTCTATGTTAGTGTATGTGAGCGATACGTGTATTGATGTCGACCCGTTATTGTATTACATTCTATGTTAGTGTATGTGAGTGATACGTGTATTGATGTCGACCCGTTATTGTATTACAATCTATGTAACCTTCTATGTAATGTTTATAATTTTATAAATAAAAAATGCGTTCATATACTATAACTTGTCGTCATTTATGTATATAACTTCGTTCAGTTCAGTTCATATCTGTAGCATGATTTCATTACAAGCGGACACAAATTCACGCTGATTCGGCCAATTCGGAAACACAATTTTCTATCAAAATATTAGTTTATTTCAAACTTTGCCCATCAATGCAATGCCATCGACAACGTAAGTACAAGTTTATATAACTATAATTTAAAGCTACAGAAGCTGTAATTTAAATGGTATTAATACATGTATATGAATGAGTCACGGGTGAAGTAATTTCAGTTCGACGAACATCCAACCAGTCGGTAAACCAAAATTGGATGCGTGAAATATCATATTTTGATCTAGCCTTCGTACAGGTAACATCTCTTCAATACCTGCAGATAACCCTAAATTAACAGTATGTGTTGATAATTTTCATATAAAAACTATAGTTGCCCCGTGTGGTATTTGAACCAAGGATCTTGCGATGTTATTTGTTTTTTAATATATGAACGTATTACCACTAGACCACAGCTATTGCTGGTACGTTGTTGCAATCTTAAAATTTAATTCGCATTTCACAATAATAACACCGCACGCGCGCACACACTGATTACCTAGTCAATAAAAAATGAAGATAAAGTTGTTTTGAGACGGCATCCTGGTTTGAATATGACAAAATATAGACTTACACCACACAAGGTTAACAAAAATGTGCGACATGACGGATTATATTATCGTATTAATATGTGTCTCAGCTTATCCGTCTTACAAGAGCTCGTCATCGAGTTGAGGACTTTAACTTGTGTAACCTTAGCATAACTAAAAAGCTACAGCGCTACCTTTACATAAACTTCGACACCCAATATATGGAACGTAATTAAGGAGCTATTTCCCGATGTCAAATGGTCAGTGGAAAAGCCTGGACAGTTTGTTTATTTACTGCTAACATGCTTCATGACCGACAAGATCATGTATATAAACTGAAGCCCGTATAAAGTGTTTTCTTTCAATAGCATTGTTATATTGAACAGTACCTTACTTTTATGAAGAAGAAAACAACAAACTAACTAGTTAGCTGTACTAAATACACAAATGAGATATAGGGTCCTATAGAAACCACAGCGTCCGAGCGCAAAGGCATCGTAGGTCCGCACTGTACTGCAAACAAGGACTTGAAAATACAATGAAAGAGACAAAAAGCAACAGTAAGGGTGGTGAAGACAGGGTAACCGACATGGAACGGTCAGTAGGCAATAAGGCCCACTGGTTAGCTTGAATCGATTTTATATGCGCACAATCCTCGCTATTACCCTGTCTTCAGCGCCCAAATAGACAAGACAGTGTAAACAAAACTACATCCCATCAAAAGGAATTCTCTAACAATAAAGTCCACATCCAGAGAAACTAACTGAAGAAACACATACAAAATAATAAAACATCTCAGGATGTATCCAGAATCGTACTGAACAACCATAGTAGTTGCAGCTAAAGAGAAAACCAATCTAGGGTACGACCAGAAAACCCGAGGGACGAAAGCTCATGCACCCACCTCCCTTAGTTGGGGTTTCAATAGGTATAATCATAGAATCCCAAGAGGTAGCCCAGTCATCGCACAAGTGAAAAGTGAAGCGTAATGACTGACTATAGATCACTAAACATGCAGTGCGCTGTAAAACCAAGGTTATATCCTTTTCTGACGAACTTCCTGATTAAATTTATAAAGCGGTCAGGAAACCCGTCAGACCCCTTTAACTTTCGAAGTTTATAGACCACATCTCCATAAAATGAGGGTTGTGATATGCCTAGTCGCAGAAGTGTCTTAAGGTTGGTGTTGTACTTTTCCAGCAGGTCCTCGTTGCGGCGGTAGAATTTAGAGAAAGATCTACGTAGTTTGTGATAACGAAAACCCTGCTGAAGAAGTTTACTTGTAATAACTTGATTTCAATCATTGAAGTCTATAACATCATTACACGCTCTAGCAAATCGAATGAGCTGGGAGATATACACCCCGTATGAGGTAGCACGAGGTACATCTCCAAACCTGGTTAATATTTCATTAATAAAACACAACTAATGAAAGATACTGACGTCTTACAAAAGCTGATTGAATAACACCATTTTCTCACGCAGTTGTATGTCTAACAGTGACTTACAGTAACCTATGGTGTCAGACCTGTCAGGAAGTACTTCCGGGTCGTAGGGTACTGAAATAGTTCCTTGAAAGAATCCAAAGTTTCTAGTTTGCATGTATTTTTCCCAAGATTAGTTTTTATTCCATTGTTAAATCTAACCTGAGGCTAAAGTAGTATGTCTGTTGTCATGAATAGTAAGTATTTTACTGTGTTTGTCAGGATTATCTCTTTGGAGAGTATGAGCACAGTGGTAAGGTAGAGATGTGGTTTTGACAGATGTTTATTTCAAAATACGCATAGTGTGAATGAATGACGCGAAATGTTGAAAAACTGAATCGGTGTTTTATTCCAGATATGGGACCGTTTGCTAGCCAAATGTGTTTAATACACAGAATAAAAGTGTATTTAAGCGAACGATTGTTGTGGAACTTGTGCCTGATCTCCAAATATAGCCTATATTGCATTGTGTTCAATGGGCTGATTTTCACCGGTCTGACACCTCGATGGACAAAATGCATTTTTCTTATTAAAGGCCAAATCCAGTTGATTTTTCCTGTGAAAGCTTGCAGCTGAGTGAGAAAAAAAAGCTGATGTTAAATTTCTGAATTTTACAATAGAACATGTTTTTTTTGCAATTAAAATAAAATGTGTGTGTTTTAGGGTGGAATTTGGGGGTCCTAGTGATTTGGAGTTGCTCTAAAGCACATTAAGTAGGCTCTCAAGTTTACAGGTTCTCAGGCTTTCGATACAAAGTAAGACTCCTCCTAGAGTCTCGTCATGTCAAAATGTCAGTACCGATACATTTTCAGAGTTTAGCCTCATACAGTACCTTAAAATAATAAAATTGCCATTTATTGTAGGAATTGTGACAGATCTATTACCTTTTGCCACTAATTCACTTAAAGACACGATGGGTTTTACAATCTGAAACTGAAATATACAGAAACTTGTGGAATTCAGCATTTATTTTAGTTTTTTGCTAAACACGGTGTAAATCCTACCCATTTTTCTTCATTAATTCAGATGAAATCACTATGCAATGGCATACAATTGTAATTTAACACATTACTTTGGTATTTTGTTAGAGATAATGGTATAATCCACTGAAATATATACTATTCTGGTGTGTGACTCAGTTTGTCTTGCTGTTGCCGAAGACTTGAATGTATAAGTTGCCTTTAAAACTGCTACAGGCATATGGGATAGGCTTAGCTTTTGAGTCATTACTTAAATTTTGTTTCTTTTTTTCTGGCATTTTATAGCCACACTGTATATTTTATTGGACATTGTGCATGTAAATGTGCTCCAAAGCAGCCTTATAGTCTTTTTTGTGCCTCAAAATTGTTGGAATTTAACAGAATGTCTGTTTCTCCATTTAAAATGAAGAAATTTCATGCATGAGTGATTTTGATATCTACACCTCACATTATTGAAGGCAATGTTTGAAAACTTTACTTGATGGAAATATACCAAACGGTTAATTTATTTTGGCATTTTTTCTAGTTTTGTATAACGCGTCTTAAAATCCTTGATTTCTATTAGCATGATTAGTATGACTATAGGGCAGAAGGCAAACGTGCACTATTTCGTAGGTGTTTTCGTGATATGAATCTCAAATTATTTATTTCGCATATTTTTCAAAGTTGTATTAGTTTCTATTGATCTGACTGCATAGACTCGTTGTACCATTTCTGTATTCTAGGTTAAATGTTTCCTTTTTTTGCTTAAATAAGCATAGTCTGGCTTTAATCGTGAAATTTGCAAAGTTTTAAAAATCTAATTAAAATTAATATATTCATCTATACTAAGAATTTCGCGTATGTGCCACGAAAATCATACCCGGCTAGATTCCACTTGACCGGACATTAGTATACCAACCCTCACTATTCGCTCAAAGTCCGATCACATCGTGCCGTCTTTTTTCTCTCATGTCGTCTTTTAGCCAAGAGGCTAAGTGAACATGTACTATCACAGGCCCACTCACTATTCGCTCAAAGTCCGATCACATCGTGCCGTCTTTTTTCTCTCATGTCGTGTTTTAGCCAAGAGGCTAAGTGAACATGTACTATCACAGGCCAAATACAATGTACTATAAGATAGAACGTGTATCCGCGTTAAAGGGGAAGACGTTTAACTGGTACAAAATCGACGGATTAAAAACACTTACATTCGTTAAAAGATACCATTGATAACGACATGCAACTTGTTAACACACCGGTGATTTTGGTGTTTATATCCGTATTTCTGGTTTGTTATTATTTTCTTACAAAGCAAAGGAATTTACCGTCGGGACCATTATGCTTGCCATTCGTAGGCAGCGTTTACTTTGCAGTAAAAACTGCGAAATCGAAAAAAAGAATGCCACGCATGTTGTTCGAAGAAGAAACAAAATCGTATGGCGATGTTATTCAGGTACAATTTGGCAGTCAGAAAATTGTAATCTTACACGGTTATAAGGCTATTCAAGAAGCGTTTGTGAAGAACGCTGGTGTGTTAAGTGATAGACCTCACTGGCTACCGAGCGTGCAGGAAGCAATTTAAGACGGACAAGGTGGTCATATTTGTTTTACCTTACTTAAATATTGACATTCTGAATTTATTAATACATTTTCAGCAATTAATTGCACATTTGAAACAAATTTGAATGGATTCGAATTTAGTCGTATTTTTTCCATAGCAAGAATTTAAATAAATAAAGATGGTAATTGCAATTCGGCAATTTCTACTGGAGTTGTGGCCCTTTTCAGACTAAATCATTTATAGCCTAATAAGAAACTCCTGGCAGCAACTTGTCATTCAGTTTTGAATGGATTCACACCAGTTTTGTCTGATTGTATTCTATCAGCTTATGGGCCATTTGTCATGAGCATGTTTTTGTTATTCGTATTTAAAATGGGCCTATGAAAGCGAAGAAAATCACTGCAAATGAAAAATAAGCATACAATGTATACATTTTACATTTGTATATTTATTTTTAATCAGTTTGCATTGATTTTCTTTGCTTTAACAGATATTTTGTCAATATGCCATATATGGTAAAAAGGCGCGATGACGTCAAGATGGCCGTCTCCATTTATGTTTCTTTGCAAAATTAATAGGTCACATCTTCTTTATTTTTCATGCTATTTCGAAAATTCTTTCAGATATTTTCAAGTTTTTCAGAGCCCTTTTAAAATATATCTGTTGAAAATAGTGCATCAACCCCTTTAACTTTTCGCCGTGAACGAGTTTTAAAGGGACACACGGCAATCTTAAGATTTGTCTAACATACTCTCGACATCTTCAAATTTGTCTTCTCCTAGCGTCCAATGACAATAACCACAAACCCTTAGTAAAGGGACACACGGCAGTTTTGAAATATTTATGTTATCTTGCATAAAAAAGCACCTTTTTTCGGTGTTTTCCGAATTTCTCATTCCATACTACTTTTATGTATCTCCCCGTACTAACAATCGGAACTGTTATTCATTCTGATCTTTGGAGATCACTGAGCCCGATATTTATATAAATATATCGGTGGTACATTCTCAGCTACTTTTGTTTTCTTACTTTCATTTCGAATAGGTGGATCCACTACTCTAGCCTTTTAAGGTTCTGAGTATTATTATTGTTTAATCACCCTTATAGGACATGTTGTCTGCTTTTTAATTTAGTCTTTAGACTGTTACCTGTGATACACAATCTTCATAACCTGTGCTCCAAACTAAATTCTATTTTGTTTATTTCGTCCATTGTTTTCTCGTTTAAGGCAAAACATTTTGTTAACTAAACTAAATGCATGTCAATAGTGGGTGGGGTAAATTGAATATTTATAAATAATAATTTTGACTTCAAGGTAAAAAAATCAGAAAGTGATGCAGACGATAACATATTGATTTTAGATTCAGTCATATATATGTGATATAAATATTGCTCTTATTAACATGTATGCACCAAATAGGAATGATCCCGGTTTCTTTCGGATTTTGAAAGAAACAAAATCGGAATATGATAATCCCTGTATAATTGCAGGCGAGAGATCAACACATACAATTCTATAAATATAAATAACCCAAATGCAAGGGATACACTTATAGAAAGTATTGCTGAAAATAATTTGATAGATTACTGGAGAGAGCAAAATATTGAAATATTGGTTTCGCAGACATCCAGTGGAAAGGGCAGACTATGGGAAGGCCAGGAACAAATTATTCAGCATTTTTGATCATTTTGATATTCCGAGACAGGGATTATTTTTTCAGTGTTGCCGGACTATTTCATTAAAAAAAATAATCACAAAACGCCGCCATTTTCTTTTTGTAAAATGTCGATTCAGACCGCAGTTATCAATTGTACGCGTACCAAGTTAACAGGAGTGAACGATTTTGTAAAGTGTCAGTTTTGAATTACGTCATAAATACGTAGAATGTCTTTACACGTTCATAAACGTTGAACAAAATAAGTTTTGTAGCTGGGATCTGATGCAGAGTGTTCACGTTGGGATAAACAATTTGAAATATACACACTAACACAGGTTTACGCAATGAAGGAAAGAGTTGACTGTCAGGCAAATAACACGTGAGTTCGGTTGTGTACATGTATGTGTTATTCCTTTTTCACCCCGTTTGTTTCTGCAGTCTTTTCAATTTGAAATTTGCTAAGCAAGACGACACACTATATAAACAATGAACATAACTGGATCAACCGTGACAGTTGATGACTTCATTGAATTATTCATATAATTCCTCTCTCAGAATCATTCTTGCTTGTTTGACCTGAAGGGGGACTGTGGTATGCATATAATGGCCCGTGTTATACCACACATTGCTGTATGACCATGGCATGGGACACAGCATTTCCTAAACCTCTTCCTTGCCACTCCCTCTACATTTACCCACAGACAGCCGGCGCATACTCCCCCCTCCCACCCACTACGGCCTCCCCCCTCTCTACTATCCCCCCTCCACTCCCCATCCGCATATTTTCTCTACAACACCATTTAAAAATGTGTTCATTGAAATGCTAAATACCAATATTTGCCACCGACCCTAAAGTTTTTTTGGAGCAAACAAAAAATAATCATTTAATAATATTTTTTTTTAGTATTTTAAGGTGTGTTAGTGTCAGTTTTATAGAGTACTACCCATATTCAGACCAGGAAGCATGTGTTTAATGTTGTTGGAGAATGGAATAATTTTAAAAGTAAATTTATAAAAAAAAACTCTTTCCATCCGACCGACCCTAATTTTTTGCGACATGAAACAATTCTTTTTAGCCTGATCTTACTAACACCTTTCAATTTATTTTTGGTGGAAAATTTCAGCCCGTGTGCAAATGGATAGCTGAATTGACAGATTTTGCTTGTTCAACAGATCTGACAAAGGTGCATTAAATCACTGATACAGCATCTATAAGAGGTTTCATGAATGGATCAGTTAAACAACTGTGAATTATTATCAATGATGTTGTTTTTAAATCTTTTAAATTGTGGCATAAATCTTTCAGTCTCCTTTTGTGGAAATAAAGGACTAGTTATTTTCAAGATGGACTAGTAAACAAATAATTGCACTAGTCCTGTGGACTCGTATTAAAAAGACGTTAGTGTCTAACCTGTATACAGGATGTATAACCATCTCATTTAGTAGGATTATACATATAGGAGCGTCAATCTGTCGCATGATTGACCTTTTGTAACGGGTTTTCGCGTTCTTTAAAATTAACATCGCCTTTTTACCTGCAATAATTAATAGAGGCCGATCTTCGGCTACTTCACAATTTAAAAAAAAAAAAAAAATCACAATTTTGATGAAAAAAATCACAATTTGCATGAGAAATTGCACAAACTAAAGGTGTTTTTAGAGAAGTAGCGAAATGTACTACTTATTTATCGTCATGTTTGTTTAAATTCCCAAATGTAAAATAAAAATTCCCAAATTGAAGGAAATCATTAATAGCCGATTTAGATGCAAAAATCGCAAGCGTGCTATTGTTATAAATACAGCAATTCACTGTTCATTCAATATACCCCTCTGGGGCGCAATGACGTCACAGTATACAAGCTCCGCCTTCAAATAGTTTGTGTCCCCGCGCTTCATATTATCCGTTTATTTCATTGCGTTTTCGAGCCGGGTAAATAAAATAAATTATCATATATATATACGCATTTTTGGCCCGCAATATGCACAAAATTACCCTACAATAAAGCTCTTGAGAAATTGGACTCCAAATGTGCCCTTGACCTTTGACCAGGTTTCCGGGTAATGGCTGGGACATGAAAATAAATAGTTGTTTTACCTTTGACCTCCAAGTATGACCTTGAGTGGGAACCTAATTTTTGCGCGCGACACTCCTGAAGTTTGATGTATCCCTTCAATACTTTCCGAGTAATGGCTGAGACACGATTTCGGACGCACGCACGCACGGACAGTACGATTATAATATACCCCGAATTATAATATGCCTCCAATATGACTCCGAGCTTGCAATGGTTTATAATTGTATATTAAAAAAACGAACTAATATATATATATAGAGATAAAACAGAGATGAACCAACTGGTTGGACCTGGTTTCAATCGGAACTGTCTCACAATTTCCGTTGCTTTGCGGAAATTACCGAGTTTGTACGCTTTGACCTGGTTTTCATGCGCAACATCTCGATGACTTCTTCGAAATGATTCCGAAGAATGACGGGATTGCCCAACTTTGTACGATTACTAAAATAATATAAATATATTTATATGAAACGTAGGGGGCTTATGCATTGGTCTGTGTGCGTAAATTTTAACGAATATTTGCAATGTTGAGTGATGCACATATTGACAGCAAGGCGTCATTTACATCAAGAAGACGTTCCACTATCGTTCTTATCTGAAACATTTGCGTTTGCACACTGCTGACAGCGTACACATATTTCGAATTTCTCCAATCATTACCATCCTCCTTTAGAATTTTTTCAAAGCCATTCGTTGTTTCAGGTAAATATTTGTAAATCCTTGATTCGTAATGACACCAAATTAACTAAATGTCCTAGCCGTTCCATCTTGTCTTCGTTTGAAAAACTTTCCCATTTATTTGCTGTGTCTTCGGTCAAATTCATTTCCTGTTCCAATCTTTAAATGTGCTAGTGATTCATCCTCTTCGTGACCAAAGAGATCCTGGTCGCCATCATCCTTATTCAATCCAGGCGCTACTTTTTTTCCACCAAAGCTAAGGACATAGGTCTTATCTGTTGGTTTCATATCAAGAGCTTGATTAATTACACCTGGTGAAATTTCTTTTGGAATGTAAAGTCCAACAATGTCATACGCAGCAACACGTTTTTTTTATGGAACAGCAAAATTTATTGAAGTGTTCTGAGGATCATATTCCCCACGTTTTTTATTATTCTGAGCGACGTTACCACTGGATTTAATTCCACACATAAACCGCAGTGCCTTTCCGTGAAAGAGTTTATACAAGACTTTCCAAAATGTCCAACACTCTTCAGAATACACCATGTTTGATGTGTTGTCAAGTGTGTACCATCTAACTACATTCAAATAGAGCAGGAGTGTTATGTTTGTGAGGGGCAACTTATCTGAACTGACTAATCTGATGAAGTTACAAAAATCCCCCAGTAGACCAGCCTGTTTTACTTTGTGCAAACAAGAAGGAAGGAGATCGCATATTTCCTCAATAATGTCCTCCTCTACACTGTTATCGAAAAGCCTCCATCTTGGCCCCTTCAGAGGTGGTTTGAACTTAATCGGTGCTTTATTTACGATAACACTGGATGGCCTTACAGTATCGCATACCTCAAATGATGGTGTGGACACTTCCAAGACTGCCGTACTTTTCAGCTTCTTTGGCCGATTTACCCATAGATTACGTTTAGTTTTTCTTTTCCTGAAGCTAAAATGTGGAAAAATCATATAGTAACCGGTGCATTGTTTTCAAAAAATAACCGATGCCTAAATTTTTAACGCTTTTTAACAACTTCCGTCAGCATCCGTAGCCGAGAAAAATCATTTTTATCCCATTTAATTACTGCCTGCAGTGCTGTTTTTAAATAAATTAATACCATTCTGCAGGAGAAATCTTGTTTTCTATAGTAGCAAGAGGAAAAATAGTATTACTGCACTTTAAATTTGCAAAAACGTTCAAAACGTATCACAGATAGTGCGGGCAGTAGCATAAGTGAGTAGTTTGGATTACTTCGTGTAAAGCTCCATTAACGTTTTGTAGAAAATGGTATGCATCAGTATGTTCATTAAGCATTCTAATGTTCCGTGCACAAGAAGTTATAGTGCACTTACGCATGCTGTTGATGAATTTTACCGTTTTGTGGTGCATGGTCCATTTTAAAACTGTAAATATGTTCCGCTAGTAACCGTAAAACAATCCGCTAGTATCACGGGGCGCTCATTTAATTCCACTAGTAACCGTCTAGGTTCTCCACCGTGATGACGTCACTTTTTTAAACCATAACGTCACAACGAATGTAAATAAACAGCGGATTTAAACAGATACTCAGTAAAGGTAAACACTTTATCTTAATGTTACAATCGTAACGCTTGATTATGTGTACAGTATGTCATATTATTTTAAAAAGCTTAATCAATAAGAATAACCGATATTTAAACCTTTTTCCGCTGATAAAATGGTGCACTCTAAGGAGTTTTGGGAGACACATTTGGGGATAAAAAGAGCATAGCCTATCAGGAAAAAGGTTTTCGGTCGGGGTTTTGCAGTGCCTAAAAGCAGCTACTCTACGCCACTAGAAACATTTTTTTTAGAAAACGTAAAAATCTAGGCCTACTGTACAGTATATCTATTTGGAAATGTGTGATTTGGCTCATCGGTTCAACTGAAATTAATTTAATTCACATTATATATGATAAAAATAACATTGTAACGGTTTAATAAAGTGAAAATGCGTATATATTTGAGAAAATGTGTATATATATGATAAAAAGATTAATCTCTAAACAACGTTGCACCCTCTTACGGCGAAAATGGCTGATCTAAACAAAAAGTGTAACAATGTTATTAATGAGCCAGATATGCTCTGTTTAAGGGCCGTCTGTCTTGCGATCATTGGTAAGTCCTGAGTGCCCACTAATTAAGTAGCGTATCCACAAGTGTGAGCGTGTGTACATTGGGTGCTCGCTTCTTAAAGAGAGTAGCGAGCGCAGTACAGAAAAGTCCCACAAATGGCACACATCATTACGACGGCTATGAAAAGACTGACAATTTTTGAAATAATATTGCATTATCATTGCGTGGTACTTTATGTTTTGATAAGACATACATTTTGACATTAAAAACAAGAAAATGCATGAAAAAAGATTGTAATTGACTGTATTTCGACCAAATATCGGCAATAATTCTCGGACGCTAAACATCGGTTTCATAATTGTTCGGATAGTACATATTTTCGGACGGGAGAAAAAACTTATTTTACCGCGTGTGTTTTTCAAATTGAATTAAACGTACTCGGTAGGTTTGTGAGGTAGATGAAAATGATCAACAATTAGTGAAATAAAGTAGTTTATACTTAAATTGTGTGTTGTTCTTTTTAAAGCACTAAATCACAATGCAGCATATGTATGATATGGAAATATTGATACCCAATAGGTTAATAAAGAATATTATTTTTAAGTTGCTCAAACGAGAGGTTTTAGTGCCTACAATTAAAGTTCCAAAATAACTCGGCAAAAAAAAAAGAGTATGTTAATGAACCTTTGGAAACGGCCGAGCACGACACATACGAAATATTGCAGTCTCGGTTTGATTGAGACTGTTCATGAGCGGTAGTGAAAAATGCCAGCTACCGCTCACGCCCTCTAGCCCCGGGTTGAGCAGAACTCAATATTACTAAAATCAATAGTACAACATTTTAACCATCCCGAAGATGGCATGCATATGGCGGTGGACATGGGGTACATGGCTTCCCCATGTCGTACGGCGTATGGTCCCAGTATCTAATAAAAGTCTGGCTAAAGACATTTAAGGGCTTTAGCCAGTTTGGCTAAAGGGTTTAAAATCCTAACACTAGCCTAGACATTGTTTTTATTATTGCATCATCAAATTTCCCAATTTGGAGCGTTTTACATGTACGCGCTTTTTTCCCCAATTCAGATCGCCCCTGGCCCCAGTTTTTTCAAAAAGGTAGAAAAATCCCAGGTAGCTAAAACTGTGTTCAGTTGTATAGTACTGGGAATATGCTTTGTTAAAGCAATAAAATTGCTGGTGTTATTTAAATATTATTTTATTACTGTTAATATCATGTTTTTATTCTCAAATGTACATTTCACAATTTGACAAAAATCGTGCATATTTTTCACAATTTTGGAGAAAAACGCGCACATTTTTACATAATTACCAGGCTAGGGAGTCTTCACAAATCTGGTAAAAAGGCGCTGAAAAATACGGAAAATTCTCAAAAACATCCCTCTGCCACCAAAATAACAAAAGACAAAGTTGAAAAATAATGTAAACATTAAACAGAATAACACTGTGTATGTGGGTTTTTTGTTTTATTGTAATGTTTCGGTAAGTAAAGCTGTACATGAAAAGTACCACCTATCCTTCCTACTTATAAAATGTAGTGTCGAACCCTGCAGGTATTTTATTTATTTTTTTGGCCAAGCAATTTTTTAACAATTTTTTTATTAAAATATTGTTAGTCCATTTTTCTTTTATTTTTTTGGGGTTTTACTCTCTTCAGCCAAAACAATCATCTACCTACCCACTTATAAAATCCTGGGTCGGGAAACAGCACTAAATATTGGTGCATTTTATAAATCAAGTATGTGTCGATCAATTTTAACCTCAACATGCAACCACTTGTTGGACCTAACCTGCCGGTAACCCACTGTTTAAAATATGGGTCTGAAAACAGCAACCAGCATTTTTTTAAGAATGGCATAAGTTCTTGTGGAAACAAAGCCTCATCGTAAAATTTTGTGAAAATCAGAGCATATTTCGTCCCATCAACGCAGTAACTCCGTTAGCGACATATTTTCAGAAAATCACTTTTTGCATAAATGGGTCTCTCATATTGAGATGCATTTCTATCAAAATATTAGAGTTGGTTTGGCATTTTTCGAGATTTTATTTCATTAGATGCACAACTCACTATCTGCAGTAATGCAACAACTCAATAAGTGCACTTACGGAGTTGTTGCATTGAACGATTTAATGCAAAATCTCTGTACACGCACTAACAACAACTATTGTCAACCCTTTTGTGTTTGTGATGTCGTTTGCATTTACTATTGCTTTTGCCTTCTTGTTTGTCTGTTTTCGTGTTTGTTTCTGTGTTGTGTGGTTGACTGTCCTCTTTGAATGCTACTTTACCTGTCCGATCTTTTTTATATTTCTTTTCTGTAAGTGCACTTACAGAGTTATTGCATTCAATTCATCTGAGTATCATCACTTATGACAAGACAGTGATTACACTCAATTAATATTATGTCATAATTCTTTTAAATTTATTATTTAGGTTAAAAAGTATATATTATTCATACAAAAAAGGAAACATTTTTACAGTTTTCCCCCAAAATAAACTTAAATCACTGATCAACACAGGTTGATATTGAACTCTAAAACAATAGATTAAGAAGAAAAAATACTAAATTTTATTGTTATTATTAAGATTAAGTTATATTTGAGCAATTTGATTCTTTACAACGGAACTGTTAATTAGAAATTGACAAAAATAGTGATTTTGTTTTTATCAATATAAATATGATTTCCCTTGTTTTATCTTTCCTATAGAGTGCTTGTTAGATATCAGATTTAACCTTATTGAATAAAAGAATATAATTCCCTATTTGGTGTTATTCTATCCTAATAGAAATAAGTACATGTTTTATTATGTCTATGCTATCCAGAATATTACATTCCTGTGAGGGTGAATATTATGCGAGAAAAATAATGTCAACCAAGGCGGAGCCGAGGTAGACAATTTCTTTAAGAAGGTTGAAAATATCATTCTTTTCAAATAAAACATTACAAAAATTGTTTTTACACATTAATAAATCAACAGTTAAAGCAAAGATGTATAATTTTATATGTATATTGCTCATCATGTGTATGCATGTAACAGTGTATTTAGCGGGAAATAGTGAAATTGTTTCATGGTACGTCTATGGAAATTCAGCATGTTCAACATTGTGCTTAAGACTTTTTGATTCATTTGTGTGTATATAATGGTGTAGCGGGTAATAGTGGGAAATGTTTCAGAGTCCGTTTATGGGAATTTAACAATTTTACTTGAGGTAGGTATGATAACAGAAAATAATTACAAGTATGTTTTAATATCTACTTCACAGAAAAGAATTACCTGTATGCTATCCAATCTCGTAGAAAAGAAATGTGCGTGTGTTTGTTGTGTCTGTGAATTTTAATTAATTCTGTGACAAACAAATTGTAATTTAAATTCGGTTTAGTGGCACCAAACTTTGTACAGGTGATGGTGAGGACTATGCTTGATTGTGAAAAGCTACTTAAGAACTGGGGCCAAATTCTTTATTATTGATAAACCAATTACTCAGACATTAAGACCAAGTCATATTAGTATTTGTTTTGACCTGCAACAAGTGTTGTGTCTACCCCATGATGCTATGCATCAAGTTTATACTCCGCGCCCAAGTTAAGCAACTTTAACTTAACCGTTTCCTTCATGGGGTCAGGTGACGGCTTTTTATATATTTGGAATGAAATAATTGCAAAAAGGGAATCCTGTGAGGTGTTTATATGATTTTGGAAGCAATGGTGGCTGCTACCGGAATAAAGACTGTTACACTGTACTCCCATATAACTGTTTTGTGGAGCGCTTTGGTCTAGTGGTAGAGCGTTGAACCCTAGATCGAAAAGTCATGGGTTCGATTCCTGCCATAACCATATGTGTTGTGTCCCTGAGCAAGACACTTTATCTGCATTTCCTAAAGTACAGGTTCTACCCAGGAAGACATAAAGAGTGGTTCAAATAAGTTCATAGAGCTTTTGTTACAATCGATGTAAAATAAATAAATTTAAACTAACTGTTCAGTTCAGAATAAGAATAGATACTTTGTGACCATGCTGTGGTATGCCATAAAAACTTTCTGTGTATAACAGAGTCATACATTTTTGAAGAGGCCACACTCAAAACAAAAATTGTTATAATGTTCATTCCACCATTATTATTTTTTAATGTGCAACCAAACATTCAAACTGCTCAGTGGACTTTGCCATACAAGCTTCCTGAAGTATGTATGTTAGTGAGGAAAAGTCAATTATTATGGATGGCGGGAGGTGTACAGTACTGGTTCTACCTAGTAGAAGTGGGTGGTCTGCCTCCACCACCAACAAATTAAATCGACCGTGTGTTGAAAATGATGTAAAACAACAAACAAGTAAATCATGTAATAAAACCTATAATGTTACTCATTTGGCAATGAACTGACTTCAGTGATTTAAGAACTTAGACACTGCCACTGATGGCATGAAAATAAAATGGACATCCCCGAGAAACTTGGACAATTGATCCAACTGACGTGATGACCATCAGGTAAGACCATGATGGTATTCTCTAATGTTAAGTGTGATGCCATATTCTAATACTGAATTTATTAAACAAAATGGATAAAATTACATCCAATAAATTTGGTAAATTTGCTTTATTCTTTTCTGTAACACTCTGAACAGTAAGAACTGCTTCACTGAGTTCCGTAACCCCGGAATTACCAGTTTCGGAAATCTATTACACACTGACCTGAACAGAAAAGGCCAAGATGTGATGATTTGGCTTTATTTATTTTTCATGTTTAATACACTCAACTGTATTATGATATTTTTGTCATGGTTTTATTAAATACTCCCACATCGCAAGTCATGTGATGGAATGATACTCCACCAATTTCTGTAAACTTTGTACCAAAATGATATTCCAATCGTGTATCATGACTTTTAAAAATGTATATAGTGAAAGTGTTGCAATAATGATGCTTCTCAATTCGCACAAGCTGTAATGAGTGCCATGCTATAATATCATATATACATATGCTGAACTGTGTCAGATTAACCTGGCTTATAGAAAACAATTCTTGAAATGTGAATACCTCTTTCATACGTTTTTTAGGGGGAAATATGGTCGTGATTGCAATACTAATCCTTCTGAAATATTGCTTAATTAAGAACTGATTCACAAATTCTCAGCGTTTATACAATTTTAAACGCTGGTAGTGAATTGCAAATTGCATGTGAGTTCGTCCTACTTGAAAAATGAAGTTCAGTTGAAATTGGACGTTTTTTCTCTTCAGAGTGTATCAAGTGAATGTAAAAATTACATTGGTTAATAAAGATATAAAACAATTATTCATTATTGACCAGCCCCTTTAGATGTTATAATTGCCAATATCTGATTATCAAGTTACATGGCATTTTAAAATATCTTGCAACAATAATGTGGATTCACAGGGCTTTTTCTAGGTGTCCCATGTGGCCGAAAAACGGACCGTTCCCAAAGCAAAATAGTGTATTTTTTTACATGTAATGTACTGATACATCCCTTATGTTTATAAGTAGTATGTTATTGATGTAACAGTGTTCCTAATTGTACCTTTCAGGCTATTACCACTTCCAATTTCTTACAACATTTTGACGTAATCAATTCTCAATTGGCCATTTTATCGATGAAAACAATTCCAATTTGGTCATTTCTTACGACAGAAATTACAAAAATTTACAAGGGTCCTTTTTCCTGAAATACCTGGAAAAAGCCACCAATCAATTTTGTATGTAGTACCCTTATAGTATAGATTGCCATGAAAGAATCTGTTAATTTTTTAGCATTTTTTATGGCATGGCCATACATTTTAAGTCTGAATCCGATTTTTTAAAATTTTATGGCTGGACTATTTATATGTTAAGCTATTTAGACTTAAATCATAAGCTACTACAAATGCAAGTTGAGTATTAATAATAATAACCAGCACAATTATTCACAAACAGCATTAAAGACTATTCAAACTTAGCAAGATGCAGTTGTTGCGTTGATTTTTTCAGTTCACAAACTCTATAAGTGCACTTACGGAGTTGTTACGTTGAACTTTTCAGCGCGCAAATTCACTATGATTTAATTATTATCATTAACTCATTTATAAATTGATAGTTTTAATTTAAATATCACAAAAGAGTTACCATAGTAAAAGTATATTACTCTTAAATCTAAGGCAGTGTCTGTATATGTACCATTGTTAAAAAAACACACTGTTTTTTGTCTCACCTTAACAATTTACCAAAGTGCACTTACGGAGTTATTACGTTGATGTGACGATTTACTAGACGTAGTGTGTCCAGAACAAACGTGACACGACGGCACAGGACGGGATGGACGCGACGGGACATGAATCAACGTAAGGGACACAGTGATTAGCCCCAACCAAACTTTGTTTGGAGGGGTATACAAATGAAAGCCCTGCTGTATTTCCCGCTGGTTTTCAAACTTTTTCAAACTTTCATTGATATTAGTATTTTTGTAAAGATTGGTCACGATTAGATGAATAATGAAGGCTCTATCGTCTTAACAAGGCAAAATACAGAATGTTTAACAAAATCAAGGGCTATAACTCCCGTGTTACTGGTCCGATTTGATTGGTTTTCAAATTTGTCCAAGCTTCCACCAATATTAACAATCTGTTAAGTTTGGTCAACATCAGATGAAAATACAGGATCTATCGTCTTTAACAAGGCCAAATATAGCATTCTTAACTAAATCAAGGGCCATAACTCTATAACTCCAGTGCTAATGTTCATATTTGTTTCAGAGATATCGATGGCACAACAGAAGACCTTAGCTTCTACTTACAACCACAGAAATGTGAGGTCATTAAGCAGGCTGCCATTGAACTGGCTGGTGGGGAAGTGTTGGATTATTCCAGCTTGAAATATCCGAGTACCCTAAAAAACCTGGGGTATGACATAAAGGAAGAACAGGCAATTATCCAACAGGATACAGAAAAAATGAAAGAGGCGAAGCTTTTCGTCAAACTATACCGTCACGGATGGCAGTTGTTAACCGAAGGGCTTGAAATCAGAAACTACAACAAAGTAGTTCAGCTGCCTTCGTGCGAGGATATTCAAAGGGCGACAAAAACAATCTGCAAAGAGCTATATTTGATAGGGAAAGCAGGGAAGCTAAACCCAGCAGACTACCCAAATGCCTGTGAATTGGTGGAGGCTCGATTGCTCCTTTTTAACAAAAGGCGACCTGGAGAAATGGAAGCCTTACGGTGAGCATACACGTATTTTGTTCAGGCTAACGGTTTCCAATAACCCTACATACTTGGCCTATCCTACTGTATGGCACAATACTACCAGAAGAAGATTTTTTAAGTTTTTCCCTATATCAGGCTATGTAAAACTACAGGGTATTTTTTCAGAAATTGGGGACCGAAGGGGCCTTAGCCTTATTGTGGGGAAAATCAAGATTTTCCCCACAAAAAGGCTAGGGCCCCTTATTCTATCCTAATAGAAATAATTACCTGTTTTATTATGTCAATGCTATCCAGAATATTACATTCCTGTGAGGGTGAATATTATGCGAGAAAAATAATGTCAATCAAGGCGGAGCCGAGGTAGACAATTTCTTTAAGAAGGTTGAAAATATCATTCTTTTGGAATAAAACATTAAACAAATTGTTTTTAGACATTAATTAATCAACAGTAAAAGCAAAGATGTATAATGTTATATGTATACATTGAGTTTTTCTAAACGAGCGTTCATCATGTGTGTGCATGTAACAGTGTATTTAGCGGGCAATAGTGAAAGTGTTTCATGGTCCGTCTATGGAAATTCAGCATGTTCAACATTTTGCTTAAGGCTTTTTGATTCATTTGTGTGTATATAATGGTGTAGCGGGTAATAGGGGGAAATGTTTCAGAGTCCGTTTATGCGAATTTAACAATTTTACTTGAGGTAGGTATGATAACAGAAAATAATTACAAGTATGTTTTAATATCTACTTCATAGAAAATAATTACCTGCATGCTATCCAATCTCGTAGAAAAGAAATTTGCATGTGTTTATTGTGTCTGTGTATTTTAATTAATTCTATTACAAACAATTTGTAATTTAAATGGGTTTAGTGGCATCAAACTTTGTACAGGTGATGGTGAGGACTATGCTTGATTGTGAAAAGCTACTTAAGAACTGAGGTCAAATTATTTATTATATTGGATTGGATAGCATACAGGTAATTCTTTTCTACAATTAATTATTATCATTAACTCATTTATAAATAGTTTTAATTTAAATACCATAAAAGAGTTACCATAGTAAAAGTATATTACACTTAAATCTAAGGCAGTGTCTGTATATGTACCATTGTTAAAAAAAAACAACTGTTTTTTGTCTCTCTTGAACAATTTAGCACTTACGGAGTTCTTGCGCTGATGTGACGAATTACTAAGCGTAGTGTGTCCATAACAAACGTGACACGACGGGGCAGGACGGGCTGGGACGCTACGGGACATGCATCAACGTAAGGGACAAAGTGATTATAAAAATAAAGGACCTGCTGTATTTCCCGCTGGTTTTCAAACTTGTCCAGACTTTCATTGCTATTAGTATTTTGGTAAAGATTGGTCAAGATCAGATGAATAATGAAGGCTCTATCGTCTTTTAACAAGGCAAAATACAGAAATTTAACTAAATCACAGGCTATAACTCCAGTTTTACTGGTCCGATTTGACTGTTTTTCAAATGTGTCCGAGCTTCCACCAATATTAACAATCTGGTAAGTTTGATAAACATCAGATGAAAAATACAGGATCTATCGTCTTTAACAAGGCAAAATATAGCATTCTTAACTAAATCAAGGGCCATAACTCTAGTGCTAATGGTCAGATTTGGCTGGATTTCAAACTTGTCCAAGCTCTCATCCATATTAACAATCTGGAAAAGTTTGTTAATGATCGGTTGAAAATTGAAGGCACTATCGTCCTAACAAGGCAATAGTTAAATAACAACGGACGACGAAGGACAACTCGTCATCCCATCAGCTCTTCTGTCTTCTGGCCAAACTACAAGCAAGCCTCATTTTATATAGGCGAGTAGATCAGTCATGCTGGCAGTAATAAGCAAGATTCCCATGCTTTTTCAATGACCAAGTAGCGATGGGAAATATGTCCTTAAAGTACCCATTTAGATGTTCGCAAGAAATAACATTTTAGACCTACCAAGCAATATTTTATAATGGCGCGGTCAGGCTTTGTCGTGTTAATCGACAGCATTGTATTCGGATAACGAGAGTGGTGTTTTCATCAGTAACTACTGGAACGTTGTTTCTGCTCCTCTATAAATATTTCCTTAGTATGTTAACTTTGTTTTGACCCTAACTGTCTTTCATTATTTGGGCTTTAAAATGTTTTTGTTTTTTATTTCAGGTTATTCCCAAGACAAGTCAACAGGTGTTTTATTCAGCGGTATAACAATGACGAAAATTGGAAGAATAAATTTCCAAATGAAAAAAAGAGCAAAATATTTAAAGAAAAAATACAGAGTTTTAACAAAGTGTCTGCATGTTTGTATCGCAAGAACACTTACACAAACATTAGCAAGCATTACTCAATACTGCATAAAAAACAACAACAGGTGTTAAATATTGTATCTTCAAAAGGCATGGGAAAAGATTCAAAAATTATAAAAAAAGACACTGGGAATTGTTACGAAATAAGGGGAACCACCAGAACAATAAGAAGGTAATTCAAACAAAAAGGGGAGAGATCCTTGTAGTTAGAAGATCTCACGGAGACCACTTTTGCAGTGAGGACTACACACCGTGTCCTCACTCTAAAGGCTGGTTTCTCAAAACAGACCTAACCGTGCACGTTAACTCCAGCTGCATTGCAAAAGAATCAGAGACCTTGAGATCGTCGAGCATAATGATCAGGTCTCTACAGCAAAGATCAAATGAACCGTTTAATATACTGGATGCAGCAGTATTTGTCACAATGAAACAAAACGAGGCTACTGAAGTAGCAAGAAGTGATTATATAATTAGGGCAGTAGGTGTCTTCTTCTTCTATAAACACTCTCATAACAAGTTGCATGGCAAAAACTTTAGCTGCAGCCAAACTGTTGATAAAGGCGAGAGATATCGATGGCACAGCTTCTACTTACAACCACAGAAATTTTAGGTCATTCAGCAGGCTGCCATTGCACTGGCTGGTGGGGAAGGTTTGGATTATACCTGGTTGAAATATCCGAGTACCCTAAAAAACCTGGTGTATGACATAAAGGAATAACAGGCAATTATCCAACAGGATACAGAAAAAATGAAGGAGGCGAAGCCTTTCCTCAAACTATACCGTCGCGGATGGCAGTTGTTAACCGAAGAACTTGAAATCAGAAACTACAATAAAGTAGTTCAGCTGCCTTCGTGCGTAGATATTCAAAAGGTGACAAAACAATCTGCAAAGAGCTGGATTTGATAGGGAAAGCAGGGAAGCTACACCCAACAGACTACCCAAATGCCGGTGAATTGGTGGAGGCTCGATTACTCCTTTTTAACAAAAGGCGACCTGGAGAACTGGAAGTATTAAGGTGAGCATACACGTATTTTGTTCAGGCTAACGGTTTCCAATAACACTACATACTTGGCCTATCCTACTTTATGGCACAGTACTACCAGAAGAAGAGTTTTTAAGTTTTTCCCTATATCAGCCTATGTAAAACTGCAGGGTCTTTTTTCAGAAATTGGGGACCGAAGGGTCCCTAGCCTTTTTGTGGGGGAAAACTTTTTTCAAGTTTTGGGGGGAAATGATGTCATAATAATTTGTTGGTAAAAAGGTTATATCTACCAGTCTTATGTATACATTTACTTGCACAAACATATAAAGAAGAGAAGAACTTTATGCAGTTATAAATCGGTACATAATGCTGTTATAAATCGGTACATAATGCTGTTATAAATCGGTACTGTTATAAATCGGTACTTAATGCTGTT
Organism: Cyrtodaria siliqua; assembly: GCA_037043455.1. Lineage (NCBI taxonomy): Eukaryota > Metazoa > Mollusca > Bivalvia > Adapedonta > Hiatellidae > Cyrtodaria > Cyrtodaria siliqua. Next base: position 50,480 of record JAWPHD010008019.1, on the reverse strand, counting down.
ATAAATCGGTACATATTGCTGTTATAAATAGATGGTTTTACGACAAACATATTTTGAATGTGGCATTATTCCGAAAGAGGAAAATATTTAAGGTTATTTTGCGGAAAAAGTGATGTTTTTTGCTTCGGGAAGACGCCGTATATCGGCGTCCACAAAGAAGGGTAAAAAGGCCCTGCTTTCATACCCCATCCAACACCTTCTCCAAGAAGCGAAAACGGGGCTGGCTGGCGTATGAAATAAAACCTTAATTTCTGCTTATTATAAAAGGTTTTTATATTGTAAAATTAAAACACTTAATAGCTAATTTTAAACAGGTTATCGCGTTTTTTTCATTAAAAAATGTTTATAAATGTGTTTTATTGTTGAAATATCCGTTATAAAATCCTGCTAATATAAGCTTTCCCATCGCTTAATGGAATTAAGTTGGGACCAATAATGCAGATCTTATTTATATGATGGGAAAGCGTTGCACATCAACGCCAAAAAATATGAATAAATTATACTTTTCAATGCAAAGTTTCCAGGTGTTTTACCTTTATAACTAGATTTATTCAATAATTAATAATTAATTATTGAATAAATCTTGAAAAGTGGAACTGAGAGACATATATTAAAGCATGAAAAAGATCTTAAACACTACATACAATTAATACAATTTGTTTTAACACGTTTAAACCTGCAGTCACTGATTGTTTTCTTTATTTAATGTTCTCGTGGTCGAAATACAATTCATGGAGTGAAAAATTGATAACAAATACAAATAGCATTTGACGATGTTAAAGTAAACACGGGTATTATTTTATCTGGCCTACTGTAACTGATTAGAGGTTCTATATACAAAATATATTTTGTATATATTTAATATTAACAATGATCAAGTGTTAGTACTTCATGTACAGCAGACATTTAAGGTGCAATACTCAGTGTTTGCTTTTTCTTAATTTTTCAGACTAGTTGCTGCCAGTTTCACAAAATAATCGCGTTTACGGTATACAACTGTAATGGAGCCAAGTGTTGACACATAAATAGAATGGATTATCTTGAACTTCATCTGCATGAAAAATGACATGGTCATTTGTCTTGTACTGAACACTAATTGGGGCTCCGGCTTTTCACCAGGATCAGTGCATGCTGGTTTCCTCCCAAATAAATTAAATACCACTTTTTGGCACTGTCATCCGTGCCAATGAGAGTGATGTGAAAATAGTAGTTTTGCTTATCTCATACTCGATAAAAACAACAACTTCCATTTGAGAAGTTGAATAAGTACATAGTTTTACTGAACTAACGGTACATATCCGATCATATATGTCTATATTTTTGCAATCATTAATATCAATTACTAGACTAGTGAAAAGCAAATTGTTGTTATATATTACTAAACTTAATATTGCACCAATAATTTATTTAAACATTTGGTAGAATAATGAAGAAAAGAGCATTATTACTCTAAAATGTTTTTTAATTATATGCAGGCGGATACTGAATTAATACATCAAGATGCTAAATGTAAGGCTCGATACAAACTTCAAGAGTGCTGTGTGTCCCCTTTAAAAGCAGATGATTGTACAACTATAATATCATTGAACAAATTTAAATTAAAAACGAACAACTTTAAATTTTTGGAACTTGTAAATGTATACATGTCACACTGTCATTACTGGTATATCTTGCAATTGTATGTGTATTTACTATTAAACAAATGATCACTATGTCAGTTGAATGAGTTGATTAAACCTGAGCATTTCCAATATTTACTATAATTTACATCCCTATACTATATATATGTTTGTGGGCATGGCAGACACTTAGGGATCACTTTATCCGTCCTCTTTAATGAGAACCTAACCTTGTAAAAAAATATTTTATCACGTAACTTGTAGTGTGCGAGTGTAATAAACTTTATCATAAATACACTAGTGTAATACATATATTTATCACATAACGTCCCTTGTTAGCAGTGTCAAACACCCATTTAATAGTTGTTGTATGACACACGTGTAATACAACCTGGAACGATTTTGATTGGTTGAGTTAAACCTGTAACACTACGCAAGTTTATTAACTGAAACTATTTTATTTATTACAAATTCACCCAGATCTGAGTCATAAACTTATTATTTGTGACAGCTTATAAAAATAATGCACGTTATACAAAACATTGTTGTTGGTTCGTTAAAGTTAAAAAAAATATGTTATGACGTTTTGACGCTAAAGTGTGTCTGACATCGTGGCGGTTCTATGTCCATCTGAATTAATATTTACTAATTTGATTGCAATGTTATGTGATAAAAGGATCTTAAACTCGTTCCCATTCCATATAAGATTTATGAAACTCGTTATGAATTATTTTAATTTTAACTCGCAAAAAGGCTCGTTAAAATTAATATAATTCATAACTCGTTTCATAAATCTTATATGAAATGGGAACACGTTTAAGATCCTCTATATATGCAAATGAAGGATTTATCGTCTTTTCCGTTCAGCTTGGTGTGCAAGCGCAATTGTCACCTCAAGTTCAACTTCCGTTCACATTAAAATACTGGATTACGGAAATTGATATTTTAAAAGTTGTTCGGTATTGTACACAGACCGTAGCGACAAACAAATCATTTGATGACTATATGTAGGCAGTAACATTAATAAATATACGTTTTGTGGCATGTTTTGAGTTATTTGACCAATAGAATCTCAAACCTTGCCTATTTAAAATTTAATTTAGTAAACACTTCAAATGGATGCTCAGTACAGCCTAAGGCGCATCATATCAATTTTATTCAACTTGTTTAATAAATTAAATATTCCAGCACTCCTATAAGATCCTATATTACCTATGTCCATGCAACTTTACACACATCTTCATCTTACTCCAAGGAATATGTTACACGTGTTAAATATACATCTGAAACAAAAAGTCTGAATTTCATTTTGGCAGAGTTATGCCCCTTTTTCCTTTAACCTGCAATCTAGCTTGACAAACTATTGAACATATTAATAAAGTTCTTCCTGTACTATTGGATCCAAATTAGAGTAACATCATTAGGTTGTGTTTCAGTTGCATAATCAATGGGAATGCGCACTAAACTAGTCCTGAAAGAATCTATAAAAAATATCTTGATTTATCGAGGTTAACATAAATTCGGCTTACAGTCAGTCTGACATATGGTCCTCAAACAAAAAAGATTTTACAGTATATACATATACAAATTGTACATACATTTGTAGAAACAATGTTATATATATTAGTCTAACACATGCCTAGAAACTTTATAATCTATTTTAAAAAAACAAAACACACTCAATTATTGCTAAGATGAATAAAACTATGAGCTTTAACATATGAATAATATCCAGTTTACTCATATGTGTCTGGTTACACAACATACAAGCTAATTCACCACGAGGCAATATATATATGTTAGGTAAGAAGATTATTTTAGTAGCGCATATTCATCCCATGGATAAACAGCATAACACGCTAAGTCCACCAAGAGAAAAAATATGTTTTACGAATCAAGGTACAATTTGAAAAACTCAATAACCCCTAAAACTGTTTAGAACCCTAATTACTGATATTTATTTGCGGTAATACAACATACAAGTTAATACACCACAAGACTATAAATTTCAAAAATAGTTAAAATGTCATGAGGTGATCTTTTCGCAAGCGTTTGAATTGGTGAAGTGATGTTGATCGTCTAATTTCGATTGGGAGAGTGGAAATCCTTGTGTCACTCTTTATTATCCTACGGATGTATTTTTGATGATTCAGTATCATGTAAATATGAACATAAAATCAAATTATATTGGGGTATTTTTCAGAATAAACAAGAGCCATAACTCTGGTTTTACTGATCCGATTTGGCTGGTTTTCGAACTGTCCGAGCTTTCTTGAATATTAACAATAAGTTTGGTAAAGATCAAATAATAAATTAAGGTGCTAGAGCGTTCATAATGCAACATATGGCATTTTCCAGCAAATCAAGGGCCATAACTCTGGTGAAACATCCGATCTGGCTGCTTTTCGAACTTGTCCCAGCTTTCATTGATATAAAGACCTAGGCCTGTCAACGTTTGGTAACGATCCGATTAATAATGAACATGCTAGAGTATTCAAAAAGGCAAAAGTCATCCCATAAGCTCTGCTGGCCAGGCTAAAAACTCATGCGCTTGTTATTTCAAAACTCGATCTTAAATTAGTGTTTACTCTACTTTTTCAACCAATCAGTTGCCTCCGTATTTCAAATACATGCACCAGTTATTCATGAAGAATTTACTACCATCGCTCTTCACGATTAGGAGTGTGACTTATATAGAGACTATAAACCTTTGGAAAACACTAAGTCGGATAGAGGCTATGAAGAGAAATCGTCACCATTAAGAAATCGAAAGGGAAGTAGCAAAGGGACCGACCGCAGCAAACTATATTTTGGGGTAATACTGAAGCAGGGATAACCAGCTGATCCCGCTAGGTGTATTTTAAACAAACTAGACAAAACAGGTCATTTAAAAAGAAAGGAAGACCTGTGTCCATCTCATAAGCCCATGCGTCTTCTAATGGCGAACTGAATTTATTTTGCTACTAACCGGTGACTGTCAAGACCCACTGGATGTCAAGAGTGAGATGGGGTTCCTTGGGTTGGGGGGTCAAGGTTGGCGGGGCGCAGGAAGCCCGAGATGGCCTGTGGTAGGAATGATCATACAATTTAATAGAATATATTTAAGTCACAAATAATTATTTATCTTATTTTTTAACACACATTTAAACACACATTTCAACGTCACAGTAAAAAAGATAATTGAGCATTTTTGGGTGGAAAAACTGGATAGGAATTGAAAAGGTGAACTACATTTTATAAAAATAAGTCAGCAACAAAAACAAATTAGGCAACTATTCAGAATGCCTAAGAACCTAGAACGTATGCGTGTGAGTGTGATTTAACACAAAAATGGGTGTGTCCCACGCCCAATGGCCAATGCGAGAGACTTGACAGGTATGTTTGTTCGCCGAAATGTACATGGTAACCTAAGGGATCCCTTCCTATAACTGGACCCTCTCCTATAATTGTAATCCCACTGGGAGATCGACATGTTTAGCTCAGTGAGAAAGTGCCGATGCTTGCGGATGGTAAGAGGTATACAGTACTGTTCTACTCAGGACACACACACACAATAAAAGAAGAAAAAAAGAAGAAAACATCGACCGTCATAATTATATATTACCCGAAAAATGTACTGAAAATGAAGTAAAAACCATTCAACCAACCATCGACCTATAACTGGAAAATGTGTTTGACGGAAACTTTGACTATGTCAAAATTTAGGGGAAAGCGAAAAATGATGACATTTTAAACTTTAAACATCTTTTTATACAATTTCTTATTTTGAAAATAAACATAAATTATTATAATCTCATTTTGCTAATCACTATGAATCTTTTGATCAAAATGGGTGAATAATTGAGAGAGCAGATAGAAGGAAAAGTTAAGGTTCCGCGTGATATTTCGGTTACTTCATAGGTTAAGATATGAAGTTTCCTATCTGTTTATTAATATGTCTGTGGACATGCAGGGCATTCATGATGGGGGTAGATGGGTGTGACAGTGTTTAGGAGGGTACACGATTACCAATACTGATTTCTTCTTAGCTCAGAGGTTACTGTAAGGCGCTGGCACGGTAACACGTGTACTGGTGTGTTTTTTAAGCACAATGATGATACTACATGCAATTGATTTGAGTCAGAGGCCTCGGCAATACAGTGGATAAGGTGTTGCACCTAAGAGCTGGGTCGATCCCTGGTAATGGCATGTCTAATGGGAATAGTTATCTCCATCTCCTCTCTATCTGAGGTTGTTGTTCCAATCAATAAACCCATAGTTCATATTGTTTGAGTCTATAATCCAAAACAACGTATCAAACGATTTTATTATTTCGAACTCTGTCAGACGTCTGCTTTTTTTTAATTATGTCTCAAATAAAACATTATGATGATTGAATTACAGTGTATACTTGTTTCCTCCTACTTCATCGGTGGGGGCTGGGGGAAGTGGCATCAAATACACTAGTAATTCAATTACAGTGTTATTTTTCCATACTTTTGCACATAAGTTGGTATAAGAGTCATCTTTGAAAGAGATACACAGCATGTCAAATGATTTATTATTTAAAACTAAGGTCGTCTTCCCTGGGGATTGGGGTTGGAGGAGGTGCATGGTTGGGGGAGGGTATCAGGGGGTCACTTTTATTTTTTAATTATGTCTCACATGAAAATGTTGATGAAGAGATTACAGTGTATAATAATATGTAGTTATCTTGTATGTGTGCGTGGTGGTGGTGGGTGGGGGTGGCCTGTGTGAAGAAAACGTAGGTAGTTGCGATGGCGCGCCGTCGAATTCGTTCTAGTTTGTTTTTTAGACACTGCCATCTATTTTAGACCATATTATGTTTAGTTTTCTTTGTGCTTAATACATATTTTCTTGTTTTTGTTGCTAGATGTAATATGACCTTTACTTTAAACAATGGTAATAAGTAAATGGCTGAGTTTTCTAAGGTATTACCTTAGTTCATATTATTGTTTTGGTTACACATGTAATAAACAGGTCATTAACTGGTGTAGGTGTGCCTTTGATAGCCATATGGGGTAGCTGTGCCCTTGATAACCATATGAGGCACTCGAGCTAAAGTTCTCGGGCCTCATATGGCTATCTCGGGGCAATATCACAAAGAGGCACACCTAACCCAGTTAATAACCGCTAATTATTACATGTGTTACTATATATAACTAAAAAAAACGGCCTGTACGGGCATTGCCTATGCGGTCATATTATACAAGCGCGTGAAACGGCGGGCCAAATATCCATGATAAAATATATCATCTTGTTTCTTGTCTTAGTAGAAAAAGAAGTATAGGCCCAAACATCACATTCTTCAATTTTCTTTCCATTTCCCACAGCTTATTTACAATTTAGATGGTATTTGTCTGATCCGGAGAACTATTTCTTTCTTCTCTTCACAAGGCCAGGGCCCCTATGAATATGTATACAGTGAGTGTAGAAAACAAAACGGAGACGCCGATCGACAATAGTGACAGCCAGATAATAGGTACCGGCTTGTCGGAGACAAATATAACAGAACGAGGACGAACCTCAGGTACAACATAACACAATGCACGTGCGCTCGGAGGTAGGAGTATATCGGCACTTGACACTCAGACGTCGAAAAGTAATGTTGACTCTAGTTTACTATGTTCTTACAATAAGGGTTTGCCCCTTGGTTCTGCCATGGCTCAAACGTATTCAGTTCAGTCCGCCGTTTGTTATACATACCCACCAGCGCGCACACAGGGGGTAAATATATCCGCATCGCCATTTTCGCCACGGGTAGGGGTGGACACTCGTAGTGGGGGATAGTTTGCAAAATGGTGGTACCCAGGCACAGAACCCTTGTTATGGAATGTTCCCACCCAGACCAATAATTTATGGGGATACAGCATTTCAGTATCCAACCGTCAGTGCCAGCCAGTATATACAAAATAGTAGGAATGCGGCCAACTTAAATATTCCTCCATACCCCACGGTATACCCGTATGTAGTAAACGATGGGATTGTTCCAACGACCACCTGGGCCCCGCAAGTGTACGAGACCCAACAGTCGCCATGGTACTCCCCGTTAAACACAGTACCAACGATGGTTCTGTCTTTTAACCAGCCGTACTTACTTGAAACCCCGCATCGACTGCCCCAGGATAACCGACCAATTTGGACGCAGGAGTGTCCACTGGGGATACTGCCGTATCCCATAGACAATATGACCTCAACCCTGAATGTAGCCCCGACATTCCAATCCCAATGCAATATAGCACCACCATATACCATGTCTGAAAATCCTCCTGTGCTACCACGGCAAGATATGTCAGCCTGTCAAGCTTATACAGCACCTCCGACACGTTATTACAATAACTATTGCAACTCTGCCATACGAGATATAACTATGGGAAAAACCGCCCCTGTTACGCCTCAAAAGAGTCCATTTGTAGTTAAGCCTTTTGATCGGGATACAAATATCACTGAGTATATTCAGCAGTTTTAATACATGTGTAGTATACACGGGTATTCCACTGTCATGAAGGCTGAGATATTCCTAGCGAATTTATCACCCAGTGCAAGGTATATATTTAACGCTGTATCCGTCAACGCGAGATATGACTTCGAGTTGTTAAAAAGAGAACTCTTTGCTAAATTTGTACCCGATGAAGCTTCGGCGATACAAAATTGTACAAATGCAAAACGTAAGGGTGGAGAGGGTGTTGATGAATATGACGTTAGATTATAAAAGCTATGTGCACTGGCTTTTCCAGGGCAGCAGTACGACTGTCTGATCACTCAGTTAATCATAACAAGTGTAGGGACGAGTTATGAAATGGAAAGACATATTGTGTTCAAAGATCCCAAATCTGTAAATGAAGCAATAAGGGCCGCCAAACAGTATGAAGAGTATGGTGTGGCAGAATTGACCAAAATCAAAACCCATGCTAAATACCGAGGGAATGGAAATACAGAATAAGCTAGATATGATAATGGACGAGGTGAAAAAGGGACCTAGGGGGACACAGAACTTCAATAATCCCACAAAAGGTATCTTTCCCGGTGGTTATCAACAACAGAATGATAGGCAACAGGTAGCCCCTGTATCCCCTCTCCATTCCCGAATGAACAAGTATCCCGGGCACCAGCCGCACCACCATATGGTCAATACAATAATGCAGACAACCAGCAATATTATAGGCCGATGCCTAGACAGATTATCTGTCATAACTGTCATCAAGTTGATCATATCGCACGAGGTTGTCCAAATAACAGAAAGGGAAACTAAAGGCCACTGGATTTGAGGCCGAAAGTCCAGTGTCTCAGAATAGGCTGAAAAGGAAAGTACATTTTTCAGACACCGTTAAAATCTCAGATTTGGAATCTGAAGGCCGGGCCTCCATAAAGGTAGACCCAGAATGTTAACAAACTTTGGAATGTCCCGATCAAAGTTCAAATGTCATTCATGTTGAACAACCGCCTTATCCATTAAAGGAGCACTCTCATGTACAAGAACAACATTTAGAAAAAAACAATTTTCGGAAAATGCATATATTTGCCTGTCAAAATTCATAAGGTGTCTTGCGAATTTATGATTGATACTGGTGCAGTATCGAGTATATGTTCATGTGACGCCTTCGATAGAATGAAGCTAGATAAAACATTAATACGGCCAACCAATGTGGTATTACGGTCTGCAGAGGGTTCTCCTTTAGACATAAAGGGCGTGGCAGATATTGAATTTGGTGGTGAAAATCGTACATTTATCCACAGATTTGTAGTCACAAATATGAAATATGATGTTGTTGGCTTACTTGCAATTGATTTCATTGAGAAATTCGAAGTGTCCCTGAAGCCACATAAGCGACTTATGAAAACAAAAATTTAAGATCAAATGTAATAAATCCAATGTATGAGCAAGAATATTGTTGTCAGAAGAAATAGTCAGAGGTCATTGTAAAAGGGCAGAAGGATAGAGATGACTCCTGGGATAGTAGTATGTTAGAACCCTCCTCAAAGTATGTTGATTGGTTATAGCAACATCAATGTTAGGCAGGGAAAATAGAGATATTGCTATATCCCTTATGAATGTGGGCGAGCAAGAATTCACAATAAGACAGTATTCAATGCTGGGTTCTGTACATACAGTAGATATTATGTCTGGGAATAATGTAAACCCCGAGCAGCCCGTGAGGCCCGAGTTTGATACTTTCCCTGAACATTTAAAACCATCACTAGATGTAAAGGGCCAGGATAAAAATCAGGAAAACAGCTGAAAACCTTAATATCGGATTTCAGGGACATATATTGGGATATCTGGGACATACCCCAGGTGGTCCTTTAGGAGAATAGAATATTGCAGAACACAAAATGTACACAGAACACGATCTTCGGATTAGAGTTCCCCCAAGACGGATCCCCGTGTTTCTTAGGAAAGAAATAAACAAGGAAGAAGACAAATTGTTAGAACAGGGTGTAATTGAACCCAGCACTAGCCCCTATAATGCACCTATTTGCTTGGTGAAGAAGAAATCGGGAGAAATCCGCTTTACATTGGACTTTTGAGAACTAAATAAAAACACTATTAATACAACGTATTGTAGTTTACCCAGGATTGACGATACAATTGATTGTCTTTATGGGAACACATATTTTTCATGTCTCAATTTAGTAAGCGGTTATTTCCAAATAAAAATGGCACCAAAACATAATATTTGACCGCCTTAAATGTCCCGGGTAAAGGCCATTATCAGTTTCGAAGAATGCCTATGGGATTAAGTCACTCAAGCTTTACGTTCCGACGGATGATGGAACAGGTATTACAAAAACAAAGATTTGAGAAAGCACTGGTATATTTAGACGATATTATTGTACCAGGACGGGATTTTGAAAATGCCATAGGGAATTTGTCATGTGTATTTCAAGAAATGCGCACAGCGGGGCTTAGGTTAAAACGAAAATGCAGGCTGTTTCAGAAATCAGTTTTCTATGTAAGACATTTAGTATCTGAAGAAGGCGTAACGTGTATCCCTGAAACGGTCAACGCCTTCAGATCATGGCATAGACCTACGACAAGAAAAGAGATAAAAAGTTTTCTAGATTTTACTGTTATTTCAAAAGACATACCCGACTTTGCAAAAAAAGCCCTACCCCTGAACAGATTAACATGACATAATGCTAAATTTGAGTGGAATGACGAAGCAGAACAATCAGAACAATCATTCAATGTGCTTAAACAAAGCATGATAGAGGCCCCAGTTTTGGAATTTCCAAACGATACTGGTCACTTCATCCTGGATGCGGATGCAAGCAATTTGGCAATAGGTGGAGTGATTTTGCAAGTTCAAAACGGAATAGAACATGTCATAGCGTATGGTAGCAAAGCCCTAAACTAGCAGAACTATTGTACTACAAAACGGGAAATGTTCAGTGCATTGTATTTTACGAAATACTTTAAACACTATCTCTTAGCAAAGAAGTTTACATTAATACCGAGTAGACCATGCCCCTTTGTTGTATCTAAGAAAGTTTAAAGAAGAAGATGGTATCATGGCTAGGTGGACCTCTGTATTTGAATCATTCGATTTCAAACTTGTTTATCGTCCAGGTCGCCAGCATGTAACTGCATATACCATGTCACGTAAATCAAATAAAAAGTGTCAGTACCCGCAATGCCCAAGCATGCAAACATGTTAGTGAGGGGGAGACTTCTTATAAGGAAGACATAGATAATTGGTACTTTACCACAGAATGAGACACACTCAGATTCACACGAGTCTAGGCATACAGGTACCGGGGATAATTCTGTTACAAACAAGAACAATTAGAATTGATTATAAACAAGACATAATTACCACCCTTGGTCCCTTGCTTAAGACCGGAAGAATTGCCTCCCTTAGATCAAAGTTGTTTGAAGACGGTGAATAGTGGGTTGCTTCCCTTTGACTGTCCTGTTAAGGAAATGAACCCAATCTAGATGAAATGAAATATGAGAAACACGGGCCTCGTCCGCCCGATTGGTATACTAAAGTCGTAGTTAGTCCGGTACGTCTCTATGATGGGTATGATCAGTGTCATGTAAATGCAGATCCCTCGAGTAGCGACGATATATTCGATGACCATGAGTCTGAAATTGGTTAAAAGTATGGTCAAATGAGCAATTAATTTCTGTTCAAGAAGAAAGCACAAGTATAAAATATATGTTGCAGGCTAAGCAATTTTCTGTAGACAGACCCCCAAAATCAGAGATGGTTACCAACAATGAGGAAACCAAAACGTATTGGAATCAATGGGAAAACCTTTCTGTTGTGAACAACTTGTTATGTAGAAAATCCGGTGATGACCGGCGACAAGATACTTTCCAATTGATTGCTCCTTTTGCCATAAGAAAAGAGATCTTTTCGCAATCATGAAAATAGAATGGCGGCTCATTTAGGCAGAGACCGTACTTTAGCTGCCATAAACAGAAGGTTTTATTGACCGACTATATCAGAGGACAATGTTAGGTGGTGTAAACAATGTGATTTATGTGCACGAGTTAAACCTGGCCCTGGGAGCGATAAAGCCACATTAGGTCAATTTCGGGTGGCGGGCCCACTTTCAATAGTCGCGATAGATATTATGGGCCCTTTGACTAAATCTGAGGATGAAAATGAGTATATAATTGTGATTGGAGATTATTATACAAAATGGATGGAAGAATATCCTACTAAATCACATACCGCATTAGTAGTGGCAAATTAAATTTCTCAAATTAAGCACGAAATTTGCGCTTTATTAGGCATTGAAAAAACTAAAACCACTAGTTACAATCCCCAGTCAGACGGTTTAATTGAAAGGTATAACAGGACTTTGAAACAAATGCTCAGAATAGCAGTCCCAGATAATCCGAAATCATGGGATGATCATCTACCATATTTTATCGCCGCTTATCGGTCAACCATACAGAGTAGTACCCATTGTACACCCAATCTCCTTATGTTAAATCGAGAATCCAAATGTCCAATAGATTTAATGGTGGGAGACCCTCCAAATACCGGCCGTAGATGGCCCATAGAGTATGTTGAATGGGTGCGAGAGGCTTTGCAAGAAGCACACAAAACAGTGTATGAAAGTATCGGCATTGCTGATTTAAGGCAGAAAAGATATTATGACATTGATTTAAAACCAAGGGAATATCACATTGAATCATGAGTGTGGAGAAGTATCCACCAGATGCAGCCCATAAGTTAGGTAAAGGATGGAGAGGGCCGAATTTAGTAAAAAATTGGCCCGGTAACGTACAGAATCCAGAAAGAGGAGAAGTCGTTACCAATATCTCTACATGTTGACAATCTGAAACCTTATGAGGGAAACTCACCTCTAATAAATTGGCTGGAATTACATAATAATGATTCAGAATCAGACAGCGAAGAAGAAATGTACGATGCCCCCACCCCCACCCCTCCCCCTCCCACTTCAATGTCCGAACCACAACATATACCTGTAATACAAACACGTAGAGGTAGGACAGTAAAACCCCGGTATATTTATTCACCTTAAATCCGACAATTCAGAATTAAAAAAACAACAGAATGAGGTGAATTGTATGTAATAACTGAATAATTGTTTTATAATTGTATAGGATGATGTAGGATTTATGTGCAAATCAAATGTTATTATACCCAATATAAATATAATGCATTTCTGCATTATTATGTTATAAGCAATATATACATGTGTTAGGGTCACATTTTTCAGGGGAAATAAAGAAATGAAGAATTTCTAGGACTATATGCAACTAATTATAAACTCCTTTTTTCAGCGTAGGCTTGTTAATATTGGATATTTAAAGAACCATGTGTTGTTCTTACAGCAAAAACATGGAATACGTCGTGATAATGGACGAAAGCGACGAGATCGCTGACTAGTTGGTGTTGGAAGGCCGGCCGGTGTGGAATTGACCATGTGAGTGCCCGGTAGGAAGGTGCAGAAAAAGAGTGGAGACAATGACGGCGTTCCAGCGGCACTGGGCCAAAGTGCACAGCCCCACGCACAGGGTTTACATGTGTCACGTGTGGGAAGGTCTTCAAGAGAAGCGAGAGGGCTAATCAGCCCTCTCGCTTCTCTTGAAGACACTAAACAGCCCTCTCGCTTCTCTTGAAGACACCGGGCACCGGTCGGAGGAGATTAAAAGACAGGACCGTAGGAATCCAGGATACATCAACCCGGAAAGTACTCTCCCTTTTTATTAGAATAGATGGTAGAATCCGTCCCCATCAGATGACAGAGTAGGTTTGTTTGTTTTTGTTGTTTTTCTCGTTCATATTTGGTAACTTTTTTTTTTTTGGATTTTTTTTAGTAAATTTCCCATTATTATTGTATAGACAAATTGGAGACATTTTTGAGAATGATTCAATACACCAATTAACTATGGCATGATTTCACTTCATTCTTAAATATCATGATTTTATACTACAACATTTCATAGTTGGATGTCATAATTATTAAAGTGTATGTTTACAAACAGATAGAGCAAGAATGGATGTTGCTCACGTACATGGATAATGGTGATTTTAGTTGCGTAACTTTGTTGACATACCATGATCAACTACTGTTAAATAATCTAATTATTATGTATATTAATCAAGTTGCATATTACAGTTGTTGTTCTGCGTTAGGTGCGGAATGTGAGCTGATCTACTGACGTTGCAGATGATCGTTTCGCACTGACGACTTACCATATACCTGTCGGATCCCAGCAGGGATGTTTGCGCACACCAATACAGCTGCATATGAGAGAAGAACGCTCCGTTATCTAGAGGGTCACTATTGCTTCTCTCATCTGTTAATATAAGATGATGCCTTATTAAATATGGACAGTATACTGATATGGTCTAATATATTCATTATATTATATAATATTTAATGTTACATCATTACAGTTAATAAAATACTTTTTACTCAATTATTAAAAAAAAATCATACTTTACCGATAAGAGAGAATAACATCAGTATTTATTGTAATCCAGCTTTGATTTTTCTTCATTGTTGAACTTTTAAAAACAAGTTAAAATGTTGTATCAAAATTTTAATTTTGCATCAAAATTTTAAAAAGAAAAAGGTTGGAGGTATGTAATAGGATCAGAAGGGGCCTGATCTATTATATTATTTATAGCCTTGTCTGATAGTTTTACTTAATTAAATTGTTGTGTTTAGCCAAGTCAAATAATTTACTCCAAGTTTCACGTTTATTTCCAGAAGTAGGACCGTCATTTTGACAGTTCAGCCGTAACATTTGTGTGTATGGCATTTTGATTGGTCACTGTTAGCCAATCAGATTCAGAGTTACAGTAAAGTTGTTTATCGTATTTTTTGTCCAATAAAAAAGTGGCACGGTGCTCTCTGTCACATGACCACGATAATTTGACGGCAGATTAGTATTTAAGGCCTGACATAAGGCTAATTTGGTGGCACCCGTATTATGACTTGTCGCCGCCAATTGTCAGTAGCACATACAGACAAACCTCGATAACTTTAAATTTGGCATCCCCTGTTTGGCTAACTGGTAGAGTCATTTCCATAGGGAGATAGGTGAACTTCTATCTGCAGTAGATTGTCATATTTTCTATTTAGTTTAGATTAAAAGTATTTCAAAGCTGGAGAATCAGGACAAATTAGGGTACATAATCAGCAGATTCGATTGGCATTTAACTTATTATGATTTAAGAAGGCACATCCTCGTGTAGATTCAATTGTATATTTATATTTTGAATTATATTATAAAAACAGTCGGCTATTCTTTATATTTGTTCCCCCTAGATTGAATAAGCACTGCAAGCGAGTTTAGCCCCCAGGTTATGACAATAAAGTGTTACTCTCGAGTCAGTAGAAAGCCGGTCCTTTTACAATACCCAACTCATTGTCGTACAGTAGATTATAAGAATCGTTCATGGGTATCCGGTGAAGATAGGAAATTCCAACCCGAGGTATAAGTGTTTTTATCGGAACCGAGGCTCTGCCGAGGTTCCGATTAAAAAACACTTATACCGAGGGTTGGAATTCCCTATCTGAACCGAATACCCATAATAGATTCTTTTTCTTGCATATCATTGCATATGAGATATGTTGTGCGTTGACGCCGCCAGTTACTAACGTTTTACATGTTTTCCTGTATACCGGATGTTGGCGCGCGTGAATTTTATCTCGACCCTAGGGTGAGACGGAATAATCTAGCCCCGGTAAAATGACGGATATCCTTGTCCGGTATGCAAGAATACATCTGGCAAGGTAATACGTAGTATCTACTACATGTACTATATAATAGCATACAAAGGTCATTGGCATACATCATATTGCAACAGGTAATGTATAGTATATACTTTAGTCATCAGATATATATACCCAGGCCATTATCACACAGTAGAATATATGACATCAACAATAATTAGAACATACCCAGGTCATTGCCATACAGTAGATTACAGCAGGCCATGCAATATATATCATTAACTTAATTCATAACTCACCAAGGCCGTGCCATTGCATACATTAGATTACAACAGGCCAGGTAATGTAGAGTGGCTACTATATTCATGACATACCAAGGTTATTGTCAAAGCCAGGTTATGTATAGCATCTACGCTATTCATAAAATACCCAGGACTTCGTCATACAGAAAATTACAACAGGTCAAGTATAAGTATAGCACTTACTAGAGTCATAACATACCCAGGTCATAATCATGCATCATATTACAACAGCCAGGTAATGTCAGTAGTGTAGCTACAACAGCTATAAAATACCCAGGCCAATATCATACAGACGATTCCAACAGGTCATGTATAAGTATAGCATGTACTAGGGTCATAACATACCCAAGTCATAATCATGCATCATATTACAACAGCCAGACAATGTATAGCAGATAGTACAGTCATAACACACCTAAGCAATAATCATACATCATAGTACATCAGCCAGGTAATGTATAGTAGATATTACAGTCATAACACACCTAAGCCGTAATCATACAGTAGAATACAATACGACAGACAATGTATCGCTTAAACTACATCCATAACATACCCCGGACATTGTCATACAATTGAATACGACAAGCCAGGTACTGTATCGCATCAGCTATATTCATTACATACTCAGGTCAGTGCCATACAAAAGAATACAACAAGACAAGTACTGTATCGCATTAACTATATTCATTGCATACTCAGGCCAGTGCCATACAATAGAATACAACAAGCCAAGTACTGTATCGCATTAACTATATTCATAACATACCCAGCCAGTGCCGTACAATAGAATATAACAGTCAGGTACTGTATCGGATCAACTATATCCATAACATACCCAAGCCAGTTCCATAAAATACGACAAGCCAGGTACTGTATCGCATCAACTAAATTCATAAAATACTCAGGCCAGTGCCATACAATAGAATACAACAGGCCAGGTACTGTATCGCAACAACTATATTCATTGCATACCCAGGCCAGTGCCATCCAATAGAATACAACAAGCAAGGTACTGTATCGCATCAACTATATTCAATACATACTCAGGCCAGTGCAATACAATAGAATATGACAAGCCAAGTACTGCATCGCATCAACTATATCCATAACATACCCAGGTCAGTGCCATACAATAGAATACAACAGGCCAGGTACTGTATCGCATCAACTATATTCATTGCATACCCAGGCCATTGCCGTACAATAGAATACGACAGGCCAGGTACTCTATCGCATTAACTATATTCATAACATACCCAGGCCAGTGCCGTACAATAGAATACAACAGCCCAGGTACTCTATCGCATTAACTATATTCATAACATACCCAGGCCAGTGCCGTACAATAGAATACAACAGGCCAGGTACTCGCATCAACTATATTCATTGCATACCCAGGTCATTGCCGTACAATAGAATACAACAGGCCAGGTACTCTATCGCATTAACTATATTCATAACATACCCAGGCCAGTGCCGTACAATATAATACAACAGGCCAGGTACTCTATCGCATCAACTATATTCATAACATACCCAGGCCATTGTTATACAATATAATACAACAGGCCAGGTACTCTATCGCATCAACTATATTCATAACATACCCAGGACATTGTCATACAATAGAATACAACAGGCCAGGTACTCTATCGCATTAACTATATTCATAACATACCCAGGCCAGTGCCGTACAATATAATACAACAGGCCAGGTACTCTATCGCATCAACTATATTCATAACATACCCAGGCCATTGTTATACAGTAGAATACAAGAGGCCAGGTACTCTATCGCATCAACTATATTCATAACATACCCAGGACATTGTCATACAATAGAATACAACAAGCCAGGTAATGTATGGCATAAACTACATTCATAACATACCCAGGCCATTGTCATACAATATAATACAACAGGCAGGTAATGTATGACATAAACTACATTCATAACATACCCAGGCCATTATCATACAACAGAATACAACAGGCCAGGTACTGTATCGCATTAACTATATTCATAACATACCCAGGCCAGTGCAGTACAATAGAATAGAACAGTCAGGTGCTTTATCGCATCAAACATATTCATAACATACCCAGGCCAGTGCAGTACAATAGAATACAACAAGCCAGGTAATGTGTGGCACAAACTACATTCATAACATACCCAGGCCAGTGCCCATACAATAGAATACAGCAGTCAGGTACTGCATCGCATCAACTATATTCATAACATACCCAGGCTAGTGCCCATACAATAGAATACACCAGGACAGGCCAGTTACCGTATCGCATTAACTATATTCATAACATAACCAGCTATAGGCCAGTGCCGTACAATAGAATACAACAAGGCCAGTGCCATTGTCATACAATAGAATACAACACGCCAGGTAATGTATGGCATAAACTATATTCATAACATACTCAGGCCAGTGCCATACAATAGAATATAACATGACAGGTGATGACAAGCATCAACAACACAGGGCATTATTATACAGTAGATAACAGCTGGCCAGGTAATATGTATATCACTATTTTTAATCGTAACTCACCCAGGCCCTGCCATGGCATGCATTAAAATAACACAGGCCAAATAATGCATAGTGTTTACTATGGTCATCACATACACAGGTTATGTCTAACAGTAGAATACAACAAGCGAGGTTATGTATAGCATCTATGATAGTCATAACATACCCAGGTCATTGTCATTCTGCAGAATACAATACGCAAGGCAATATGTATCACCAACTATATCTGTAACATACCCAGATCATTTTTATTCAATAGAATACAACAGGACAGGTAATGTATACCCAGGCCATTGTCATACCCAGGCCATTGTCATACAGTAGAATACAATACGCAAGGCAATGGGCCGCATAAACTATATCCATAACATACCCAGGCCATTGTACTACAACAGAATACAACAAGCCAGGTAATGTATCGCATAAACTATGTTCATGACATACACAGGCCAGTGCTTTAAAGTTGATTATAACAGGCCAGGTAATGGATAGTGGTTACTATAGTAATAGTGCACCCAAGCTGTTATCATACAGTAGAATGCAAAAAGGACAAGTAATGTATAAGTGTTTACTACAGTCATAACATACCCTGGTCATTGCCATACAGTAAATTAAATTAGGCCTGATGTAATGCATTGTGGCTACTATAGTCAGAACATACCCAAGACCGCATAACACTCCACCCACTATTCACTCAAAGTCCGGTCACACTGTCCCGTTTTTTTTCTGTCATGCCGTATATTAGCAGTATCCTATAGTTATATGTCATCAGGCGAAACAGTTTATATTAAAAATAGGTCACTCCAGTGTTGTACTACTTTAAGTTAAAAGATAGAACTTTATCGGCGTTAAAAGTTAGGACGTACTTATAATAGGTATAAATATCCGGCGACAAGGATTACAAACACTTCAATACGTTAACAGATACCATGGATAACTATACGCAACTTGTTAACACACCGGTGGTTTTGGTGTTTATATCCGTATTTCTGGTTTGTTATTATTTTCTTACAAAGCGAAGGAATCTACCGCCGGGACCATTATGTTTGCCGTTCGTAGGCAGCGTTTCCTTTGCAATAAAAATTAAGAATTCGAAAAAAAGAATGGCACGCATGTTGTTCGAAGAAGAAACAAAAACGTACGGCAATGTTATTCAGGTACAACTCGGCAGTCAGACAATCGTATTCTTACACGGTTATAAGGCTATTCAAGAAGCGTTTGTGAAGAACGCTGGTGTGTTAAGTGATAGACCTCACTGGCTACCGAGCTTGAAGGAACCGACTAAAGAGGGCAAAGGTAGGCCTATTTTATCTTACTTATAAATACTGACATTCAGTTTTATTAAGAAATTATATTTTGAGCATTTAATTTCAAAATTTGAAACAAAACGAGAAACACAAATGAGCCTAAATTGAAACCAGCGACATTTTGGTGGCATTTGACTGCTTATGCATTAAAGCTACTTATCGAGGAAATAGTTTCGCGGTCACCCCTAGATATAAACGGTCAATGCTATATTTACCGCAGGGTCGACGATCTTACATGATAACACAGTTGTCGTCTTAATTCAATTCAATTATTTGTCCGTTAAAACGTTCTAGTTTACGCAACAACTTTTATAAGTAAAGGTCACATTGTATTTTAGCCAGATGTAGTGTCGAAAGTATCGTGAACAAGTTCGACAATAAGCAAAACTGGTTCAAGCGTTACAAAGTCTTGAATTTATAACACAGTCAACAAATACTTATTAGTTTTAGTTAAACAGTAAGAGGTGCATATAACCGTGGCACAATCATTATTAGTTCTCTTTGATATTTTAAGTTATTAGATTTTTTCTCTTTTTTTTGCAAACATTGTTTTTTCTTACTCTACTGATATCTGTATGTAACGTCACACGGATCGTACGAAACATCATTTTATTTCGGTTTACGACACACCAACACAAAAAGGTTATATGGCGCCAACAAGAATGAACATTCCAGGCCCACCCTCCATTTACATCGAGATTAAAATATGCCGAATAGTCATAGAACCATCTTACTTGCAGAGTTTTTATAAGTTCTGTTGTAAACACTAAATTGTTTGCTGTGAGCCACGATCATTGTTTTGTGTCACCACTTAAGTAGCACCTGCAACACTACACGACGATGATGAAGACCATTAATGAGCATAACAAAATGAACATGAATACGGGGTGATTTTATGCTTGGAGAAGAAGTGCTCCTATTATTATCCTGGAACCACACGGGGTCGTTATTACGTCTCTGAGCACATCTATTGAATTATCGCGGCCGCATGGTTAACGACGTTGCGTTGTAATCCTTCGCCTCTCACCGCTGCGGGTTCGAATCCCGCTGGGAGCTCGATTTGTAAGTGAGGAAGTGTCGATTCTTACGGATGGCGGGAGGTATACAGTACTGGTTCTACCCAGGAAAAGTGGGTGGTCTGCCTCTACCACAAAAAAAATCGAAAAAATCGACCGTCATATATAACCTTACATGTGTTGAAAATGACGTAAAACACCAATCAAACAAACAAACTATTGAATTACAGAAAACACTAGGTAGTTTCTCCGATTTAGGAAATAGTCGCCGCTTTGTCCGTTCGTTCTTCCATATTTTCTTTTTCGGAGCACAGAGCACATATAAATCGTTTTATTGTTGTGAAGACAACCATATCTAAAGATGTCTTTCACTATAACTATTTTGTGTCACACTGTCTTGTCCGGAGCATTTATCTGACACCGTTAAAGTAATGGCATGGCACTTTATACAAATGAAGAACAGGAAATAGCGACGTGCAGAACGCAAACAACGTATACACAGTTTTAAGTCTTAGTCACACACAATACACATCTTCCTCAATCAAAGTGAAACAAATCGACTTAATTCATGTTGATATCCAGTCTGATTGTTCTTTCCCTACCTTTGAAATATGAAGTTTGTTCAAATGAAAATAATGTATAAAGATATCAAGTTGAATAGTATTAGTTATTGGATTCTTGAAAGGGGGCATGAGCTCACGTTCCATGTGTGGAAATTATATCAATCCGGTCCATAACTGCAATGTCTTTTAGTGATTGCCTTAGTGAATTCATATATTGTACCGATGTACAGAGCGCAAGATCCATAACGCTGTCTAACATTTCTGGGGAGTTACGCCTTTTTTATACTTAGACAACTTATGCAATATTCTGTATCATATCCGGTAACATAACTTAACAATGGTTTAATCATTTTCCTTCATACTGATACACTGAATAACCATTTCGTAACGATGTGCAGAGTTCAAGTTCCATAACTCTGTCTAGCATATCGGCGGAGTTATGTTTCTTTTTATAATTTCAATTTCCATAACGAATCGTCAGAGTAATCTCCGCTATATGTTGTTTTTTTGTGTATTTTCAAATAATTTTAAAAGTTTTACGTCGCGAGAGGTAGACTTGGGCTCATGGGCTCATATCTATGGCGCATTGACCATGTTGACCAATTAAAGGGCGAGGATTTTCCTTTCAGTATGGCAATGCAGTTTAGCTCAGAATGACCCTTTTGGAAATGGGGTGAATCTATAAAAAATAAATAACTCACCAAATTCCATCAAGCGCGTTAGTATAAAAAAGAGACGGTAGTTATATCACAATACATAGAGAATAATAAATGGGTATTTTCATATCATACCCTATATCAGGCCTGAGACGCCATATCATGTCGGAAGTATATGATAAATAATGATCTTTACAGGTATAATATGGCAAAGTGGAAATCACTGGAAGACGCTCCGAAAGTTTGCTCTACAAACACTAAGAGACTTCGGAGTCGGTAAAACTTCCCTTGAAGAAAAGATATTCGCAGAGATCGACGCGGCCACAGCGTGTTTTGCTGTATCAGCTGGCAAGCCGACGAACGCCCGACACATAGCGTCCATGATGATATCCAACATCATCTACGGAATAGTTTTCAATAAAAGGTACGTTAACACAGTAGCGTCCATGATGATATCCAACATCATCTACGGAATAGTTTTCAATAAAAGGTACGTTAACACAGTAGCGTCCATGATGATATCCAACATCATCTACGGAACAGTTTTCAATAAAAGGTACGTTAACACAGTAGCGTCCATGATGGTATCAAACATCATCTAAAGAATAGTTTTCAATAAAAGGTACGTTAACAAATTAGCGTCCATGATCGTATCCAACATCATCTACGGAATAGTTTTAAATTAAAGGTACGTTATCACAGTAGCGTCCATGATGGTATCCAACATCATCTACGGAATAGTTTTAAATTAAAGGTACGTTAACTCAGTAACGTCCATGATGGTACCAATCATCACCTACGGAATAGTTTTAAATTAAAGGTACATTAACATAGAAGCGTCC
Source organism: Cyrtodaria siliqua (assembly GCA_037043455.1). Taxonomy (NCBI): domain Eukaryota; kingdom Metazoa; phylum Mollusca; class Bivalvia; order Adapedonta; family Hiatellidae; genus Cyrtodaria; species Cyrtodaria siliqua. The sequence goes on along the minus strand of JAWPHD010008019.1, from coordinate 27,457 downwards.
ATGATGATATCAAACATCATCTACGGAATAGTTTTTAGTAAAAAGTACGTTAACACAGGCTACTGTCCAAGATCATCTACCTGAATAGTTTTAAATTAAAGGTACGTTAACACAGTAGCGTCCATGATGGTATCCAACATCATCTACGGAATAGTTTTCAATAAAAGGTACGTTAACACAGTAGCAGCCATGATGATATCCAACATCATCTACGGAATAGTTTTCAATAAAAAGTACGTTAACACAGTAGCGGCCATGATGGTATCCAACATCATCTACGGAATAGTTTTCAATAAAAGGTACGTTAACACAGAAGCGTCCATGATGATATCCAACATCATCTACGGAATAGTTTTCAATAAAAAGTACGTTAACACAGTAGCGTCCATGATGATATCCAACATCATTTACGAAATAGTTTAAAATAAAAGGTACGTTAACACCGTAACAGCCATGATGATATCCAAGATCGTCTACCTGAATAGTTTTAAATTAAAGGTACGTTAACACAGTAGCGTCCATGATGATATCCAACATCTTCTACGGAATAGTTTGAAATAAAAGGTACGTTAACACAGTAGCGTCCATGATGGTATCAAACATCATATACGGAATAGTTTTCAATAAAAGGTACGTTAACACAGAAGCGTCCATGATGATATCCAACATCATCTACGGAATAGTTTGAAATAAAAGGTACGTTAACACAGTAGCATCCTTGATGATATCCAACATCATCTACGGAATAGTTTGAAATAAAAGGTACGTTAACACAGTAGCATCCTTGATGATATCGAACATCATCTACGGAATAGTTTCAGTAAAAGTTACGTTAACATAGTAGCGTCCATGATGATATCCAACATCGTCTACGGATTCGTTTCACATTAAAGGTACGTTAACACCGTAGTGTCCATGATGATATCCAACATCATCTACGGAATAGTTTTAAATTAAAGGTACGATAACACAATAGCGTCCATGATGGTATCCAAAACCATCTACGGAATAGTTTTCAATAAAAGGTACGTGAACCTAGTATCAGCCATGATGATATCCAACATCATCTTAACAAATGGTACCTGGACATAGCCAAATAACAGGAAAGTCAAACAATGTAAAATGATACGATGTTAAATTAATTATATTTTCAAATAAAACAAGTATGATAGCTAACACAAAGTCTACTTTACCATACCTGATGCAATTCCTATGCAGACCTGAAGTAAATTGTTGCTTAACGTCTCTCCAAATATAATCCTATTTTGCGCGCCGCAGAAAGAGGGATCGTATGCTTCGGAAACCGGACACCCTGCACTACCCTTGCTATGGAATATATTCCTGTTATGCTCGTTAATGTACTCGTGGGGATATATATGGCTTGTTAATGTACTCGTGGGGATATATATGGCTCGTTAATGTACTCGTGGGAATATATATGGCTCGGTAATGTACTCGTGGGGATATCATGGCTCGTTAATGTACTCGTGGGGATAGAATCTCGATTCATGGGGCCGCAAGGTTTGCATCCTCAACGATGCTAAGGAAATGTCATTTCTACGTACTTCACGTCAAAGAAACGCCGTGCCAGGGCTTAAGCTCGAATCTGTGATTTAATGATACATAATCCACCTTGCTTTTCACCGGTCTCTTTGATATAGAATAATCTATGTTGAACAAAACTTTGGCGGGACAATTTAATAACAGAGTAAACAATAAACAATGGTATAATGTAAACAGGCATTTTTAATACCACTGTGGTCATGACAGTGATTATGAACAGATGGGTCAGTGATAAAAACCCACACCAGTGGCATGGCTATGCAACTAATGTCCATGTACAACTTTAGTTACGTTATGTTTGTTAAAAGGGACACACCGCAATCTTGATTTTTTTTTATATCTCTCGGCTTTCCTTAGTTTTCTGCATAAATTGCATTTGTTCAATCATTAATATCGATTATAAAAGTAATACAAATCAAATTATTCAATCATTAATATCGATCATAAGAGTAATAAAAATCAAATTATTTTTGCATATTACTAACTGTTGATTAAATTTCACCAATAATATATTCAAACCTATGGTAGAATAATGAAGAAAGGTTGAAAACTAAAAAAAATTGTATTTAAAAAAATATATATATGCAAGCAGATATTAAGTAAAAATACTGGATTAATTAATCGAGAGGCTAATTTTAATGCTTGATAAAGACTTCAAGAGTGCCATGTGTCCCTTTAAATACAGTACTTTATGTTTGCCATATTCAGGTTCGATTACTCTGAAAGCGAATTTCATGAAATCATTGAGAAGCTTGATCTCCTTTTTGCTGGTGCTTCAGGACCAGGCATGCAACTGCCACCTGCCATTTTGAAAGTAATTGATCCCGAGGTAAGAACTACAATGCTTCTATTTTAAAAAAAAAAATCATACTTTTCTTATTAACTTCTATATTTAAAAACGCAACTTTTATTTACGATTATTTTTAGTCCGCATTTTTTGTTCAAATTAAGATTGTATTTTATGCTAGTACACAAGTCTCTTTGTCCCAAAGGTTAACATATGGCGATAACAAGTTGCATAATATTTGCTCTACTTCTTTCAGTTAAAACACATTTTGCACGAGGATCTTTAGCATCTACAGATATTCAAAAAACAAACAAAAACAAAAAAACACACCAAGTGTTGCGTTTTCAAATGTATTGAATGTAGATGGTAGTCCCCTTATGAATAATGTATGCTTCTTCGAATAATAATTTGTATACATGAATTGCTAGGCATGATATCTAATTCAAAACATAGCTTTGATACGATACATATGTGTATGTTGAGTATTGCGGTACCACCTATCCAGTTCTATAGAAAATAATAGAATATATCATAGAATTTCATATTCAGAAAATATTTTAAAAAGGTGTTCTAAGTATAAAGACAACAATATATATAAACGAATCTATTTACAGGCAAATACAATTCAGCTAAGACATGTTTTTAAACTATGTATCAAATGTTTTTGAGGGAACGGCTGCTACCCAAGGGGAAATTTTATAATATGTTCTAAGGAGGGCGAAACGAGTCCTATAAAGTTGACTTTGGGAATAGAGGATCTTACATGAGTAATCATTCATTATTGAATTTATTAAACGAGTTGGCAAAATGATATAATGCGTTAGATTCTATTTCTCACATAACTCACCTATCGATTTTTATTGCATTTTGCCTGTCGCTTTAACACGCGAAACCGACATAAACCGTTGGAACTGGATTATAGTCACTGTCGATTTTTTTTTGACAGCGCAAACTAGACTTATTGAGCTGCCGAAGGCAGCTGACTCTTATATGGCTTTTATATCTGTCTATGGTTAACAGTCTGTGACTCATGTAAGTGGCAAGAAGCATGCTTTACAACTTGAATTCCTAGAGAACTCGTCTGAAAAACTTGAATGGTATAAACACATATTTTGTAATGTTGAAAGATTACCATTTCACATGCTGAAATGACGTTTTCGCAAACCAGTCTACTGAAATGTAGCATGTAATCATTACTATTATACGTATATTAGCGACGAAACATTCACAAGCCTCAATAGCACAGTTGATAGAGGCGCCGTATTAGTGCCGATGAAGGTAGGGTTCAAGCCCGCTGATTGTCCCTTTTTTTTTTTTTAATTTTCATTGGTTTTCATTATTGCTGATGGTAAGGTAGCAACAGTCCTTTACAGTTTTCACTTTAATAACGTAATCTTATAATTATACATGGTAACAGTGAACAGTTTATATGTGTTGTAATGCACACTCTAGCGCACACGTATCCCTTACATGTGAACAATTGTATTTCTGTGCTGATGTGTAACTCTAGCACGTCGTGTTACAAGGTAATTGTAATCAATATGTAAGGCATGTCAAGGTATTTGAACAGAAAGAAGCGAGGTTGCCCATATTGATTTAAAATGCTTGGTAGGAAGAACTGATGGTAAAAATCGGGAAGAATGTAAGAAAAAACGGTCGTGGCGTGTTTATGTCTCTGTGACAACATTATTTATTTCAATATTGTTTTAACACCCGTGACTTGATATATTATTACCTTCTTGTCTCTCGGCAGCTATTTTACGCTTGCGTAAAACCTTGCTTGTTTGCATACTTATATAACTAGTGGTATATAGAAAATATAGAATGGTGTTATTCCACTCCCACACCGTAAGTTATGTGATAATAACAACTGTATGTATATATATATATAGCTTCGTAGCGCAAGCCTTTCCAATATGTGCAAGCTTCACTTAACTGTTATGCTGCATATGTGGCAAGATCGAACGTGGTATGCACGTGGTAATGATTCAGTTTATATTGACCATGTTTGTTTAATATTTTGTCTTAGACATATAAAAAGAACGGAAAAAGAGGTGAAGCATTGAAATGGATTAAGAATCACATATACGAGGAAATTCATAGACATGAAGCCACATTTGACAAAGCGAATATTCGGGATTTCGTGGATTTATACTTAGAGTCTAAAGGTGATGACACGGACAACGAAATATTTTCAGGTATTGTTTATAATGAATGTTCGTTTCAAATAATTTATTTTTCATTCAATGCTATTCAAACTAAGTGTCTTTATTCCTTAAACGGCATTTCTTACGTGCAAATGATGATTCGTTATTCGTCACGTTAATTAGCAGTTATACAAGAGGATGTCATGTATAACATGTGTATTGTTTGAAAATGTTATGAGTTTGACAAAAAAAGTAAAGCATTTTGCACGTTACGTCGACGTTACTTTAATTGTTTCGAGAAGTGTATACACCCTATTCGTTGCATTGTAGTTGGGAACATGTTCCGCATGATCATGGATATGTTTATTGCTGGCTCCGAGACGACGTCAAACACCATTAACTGGTGTATATTGTATATGATGGAGTACCCGGATATCCAGAAAAAGTGCCAGGACGAGATACTAGAGGTATGGTAGGTCATGGTGTGATATAAGCTGTATACGCTGTATACTGAAAAGAGTGCGTTAAGATCTTTATTTCGACCTGTTCTATTATATTGACACTTTGAAACATATATCTGAATGTCACAATCTAAAGGTAAGGACATACATAAGCCATTACCTTGTTAAATCCTAGAATAAATCCGTAATATAGTCCCTTTGAAAAAAAATCCAACTTGAATTCCATGAACACGCAAGTAAGATGTAGTACTACAATTCTGTTATTTTCTTCATATTTGACGTTTTAAAGCATTTACAACACATACAAATGAAACGCATATGCATATATTTAGCGTCGGGTTGAAACCTGAATTGTACCTAAACGGTAATTAATGAATTTAGTTATGGTATTATTTTTTTTTGCAAATGAGGATATGCTACTCCGAATACGTCGTCTATATAAAAGCATAAATGCGTCAAAACTATTTCGTTTATTTTTTCTTTCTTCAGAAATATGGTGATCGCCCGATAACTTGGTCTCACAAAGGAACGCTGCCTTATTTAGAAGCAACCTTATTAGAGATTCAGCGGATGGCAAATATAGGTAAATATTAGTAATAACTTACATAGACACCTTAGCGTTTTATTGTGGCATGTAGTCTTCTCGTGCCCTCAATGGTTTATTCTCGTATTGCTCTGGCTTCTGCCAAGTCAATGAGTACCTTTTTTGTTGCTTTCTACGCTATTTGTTTTATTTATATATACACGAGCATCTTTGTGTTTTACTTATATTGCCTATTGATGCTGCCTTGTTGGTTAGAGAATAGTTCATGGCGGGGATTTCTTTATTTACACTGTCCCGTTTTATTGGGTTGACGGTAGGGTAAGTGTGAGGTTTGGTGCACCCTAGAACCTTGTTTAAACCCCCAGCGGCCGTTTTTGCCACTGACCGTTCCAAGGCGGTAGCCCTATTGTCAACCCTTTTGTGTTTGTGATGTCTTACTTGGCCTTTTATTCATCATTAAATTCGTTCTCTGTTTCTCTGTGTGTTTGTGGTTGACTGTCGTCCTTGAATGCTGCTTTTCCTGTTCGATTTTTATATCTATATTTACACTGAATTAGATTGTTTAGAGATTGTTTTACAAATGAAAATGTTTGTTAAAATATGTTTACTTTTTACTTAAACGGAGAAGTACGTGTTCGGGGCGAGTAATAGTGTAAAATAGTATCGTCAAATTTACATCAACTCGGGTATTCGCTCCTGGAACTGGGACCATTTTAGCCAATTGTTATAGAAGAAGAAGAAGACTTTTTATTATGCAATAACCCTAACAAGAGTCATGAGCATAGCATCAATAAATAGAAGATCTTACATGAGTACTCAATCATTATTGAATTTATTAAACGAGTTGGCAAAATGATATAATGCGAGGCTCTTTCCGAGCATTATATCATTTTTGCTGACGAGTTTAATAAATTCAATAATGAATGAGAACGAATGTTAGATTCTATTTATCACATTACTCACATATCGACTTTTATTGCATTTTGCCTGTCGCTTTAACACGCGAAACCGACATAAACCGTGGGAATTCGATCACAGTCATTATCGTAGCGTACTAGGCTTATTTGCATAGTTATATAACTAGTTGAATATTGAACATGTAGAATGGTGTTATTCCACTCCCACGTCATAAGTTATGTGATAATTACATTTGTGATACAATTGGGGCATGATAAGCATGAAAAGGTGGCATACAATAGTATATCTCATGATTTATATAAATAACAGTATATTCAGGTACATAGTTATAATAACAAATGACATTATATATTACTGAAAGATAAATGTGTGCTATTGTTTGAGTTTCACTGTCATTTTAAGGAAATATACGTTAAAGGCACTTGTGCCAGGAAGAGACGGCGTGATTGGCATAAATAATTAACTTAATCCTTTAACAAATATAACAAAATATTGATTATTATTCCGTGCATAACATATTCAAAACCTACGCTCCTTGCATCGTTTATCGTTTTTCAAATGCTTTGTATACATAGAATGCTAGATTTCTGATTTCGGTAGCGTTTTTGTTTTATTAATTTCATAAATGTAAAACAATTTGGATGTTTCCAATAATACTTTTTGATATATTTAGTACACAACTCCTGATAAGCTTGTTATATACACACACGTCATCTATAAAACATTTGGCCGTACAAGCTATCCGGAAAATTGGCTAATAGATAATAGATAATAAAATCTACTACGCTATATTGCAGCGGAAATGTCTCTTCCACACACAAGCGAGGTCGACACAACGATTCAGGGATATTTCATACAAAAGAGAACCGTCGTTCAGGCTAACCTATACTCGGCAAATATGGATCCAACCCAATGGGATCAGCCGGAGAACTTTAATCCTGAACGATTCCTGGAAAATGGAAAACTGAAAAAGAACCCAGCTTTAATGCCTTTCTCCATAGGTAGATATTTTATTCGCAATACCTCATTAGTCGAGAAACAACACATAGAGTAGGATTTTGGCGACGTACTAGGACCAGATAAATATGTTTTACCTGATTTTAAAGTTTAAGCATTTCATTATTTCTAGAACTAAAGCTGTCATTGAAACTAACTCGGGCTATAAGTGAGGGATTTATATGTTTAATGGAACTATTTCAAATATGGTGTTGAATAATTTTATTTATATATGCGAATTATCTTGTGATGTCTTAGAAATATTGCGTTTAAGGACAGTGCAGTGGCTTATCTTGACAAAATCGTACATCAGGAGCTAGACGAACAGTTGTTTTTGTTAAAGGGAATGTAGCGACACAGCCAAACATGCTCTTTTATTGACAGTTCTCAAAAACTTGCAAAAAGGTAAAAGAATTATCAAAATCGGATGATAAACAAAAAAGATATGACCATTTGAAGGTTGTACTAAAATCAATATGGGAGCTGACATTTTGAAAACTATGACGTCATAGTTCCATATGACCATATATGGAATATTGATGAATATCATTTAAAGCAAAGCATATCACTGCAAATGAATGCAAACTCCTTAACTAAGCATATAAAGCATTATTGACATTAGTTATACATATTCTTCATACAGTTACTTTAATTTTGCCCCTATAAATGAGTAATTTTTCATATTTATCAATATTCCATATATGGTCATTTAGAACTGTGATGTCATAGCTCTAAAAATTGCGGCTTCCATATCCGTTCAACAAAACCCTCAAACGATCATATCTTCCTTGTTTATCCTCCAATTTTGATAATTCTTTCACCATTTTCCAAGTTGTTCCGAACTCTTAATAATAAAGATTGTTTGGCTGTGACACTACACTCCCTTTAAATAAACTACTATAGTAATATATGTCAGTGAATACATACTGTACAAACTGGAGATTAAAAGGCATGCTAGGCATCTAGTAATGCATGAAAACCGGATAATGCAACTTACCTTGTACATGTTCATCTTATCGTTTTAATCTTACCTTGACCAGAATGGTAAATATAGTAAAGACGCTGCGTTTGAAACCGTCTTGTCTCTCACCGCTGCGGGATCGAATCCCACTGGGAGCTTGACTTGTACGTGAGAGAGTGTCGATTCTTACAGATCGCGAGTTGTATACAGTACTGGTTCTACCCAGGATAGTATTCTGCCGCCACCTTTAAAGATAAAGCGTAAAATGTGCTGAAAATGAGTAAAACACCATTCAACAACTACAACTGCGTTACCTGGATTTTTTACAATCTTACCTTTGATGATGCCGTTTTAGAAAGAAATAAACTACATTTTTAGAAATACAGGTTAATAAACAGGGTAAATAAACAGGTAAATAAACATTCAGTTCGTACCCACTGTACGTATTTTACCACTGACAATGTCTCACAAGAAGTAACTCAGTATTGAACTTCGAACTACTTACGAGTATGACCAAGCTGACCGCATGGTTCCCGGTCTAGCTGCATCTAGTCTAGTGTATAAAGGTATCCAGACGTGTTCAATATTATTACTGTTTTCCTTTCCAGGTCCACGCATCTGTATGGGAGAGAGCCTGGCGAAGATGGAAATGTTCCTTATCTTTAGTAATTTTCTACAGAGGTTCACGTTTAAACGAGAAGACGACGAGATCAAACATACGTTCGAATGTGTTCGAGATCAATTTACTTCCGCTCCCGTCGAGTATAAAACACGGGCGATAAAGCGAACGTAAAGACTAGTTTTGCGTGTACAAAGTATACCGTAAAACCACCATGAGAGGGTTGAACTCGAAGCACGATTGTAACTATATACAACGAACACGATACAATAGTTTTGAGTTAAACCTCGCATTGTTAATAAGCAAAGTGAGATACATTTATATACGTTTACGGTACTAATTTTTAGTGTATTTGGATCAATTACATTGTTTATAATGTCAAAAATTTAAATCACAAAAAACTGAGTATATTAATATTAACGAATACATGCATGTGTAGAGTAGAGTACATATACATGAAAACAAGTTAACATGCATTATAATTTTATATCTACTGAAAACTCACCAGTAGATTATATGGTTGTTAATTTGCTATTTTTTTTTTGGCTGAAGTTATTTATAATAAGTGATAAGTGCATATTTTGAAATTTAAGGATATTCATTACCAATTGCAACTGATTGTCTCAAAAGTATGTGTAAAGTGTTTAATTAATACGGGTAGAAAACAAAAAATCTCACACAAACTGTGGTGCTACATGTAAAAAGTGTATATGAGCGATACGTGTATTGATGTTGAATCATTGTTGTATTTCATTCTGTGTAACTTTCTATGTAATGTTTATAATTTTGTAAATAAACAACTCGTTCATATACTATAACTTTTCATCATTTACACTTCTCAAAACTGCTAACTACACCGCTCACGTTTTGGGTAATATATATCGATGGGTTGAATGTTTTTCAATAAAATAAAAAGGAAATACCAATTCAATCATTTTTACATCATTTCATTTTATTTTTTTCATGGGCAATGCTAGAACTAAACCACAATAAGCAATTACAAACGACCCATGTAAACACTAAAGTCACACTTTTATGAACAAGAAATGAAAAGTGTGACTTTAGTGTTTACATGGGTCGTTTGTAATTGCTTATTGTGGTTTAGTTCTAGCATTGCCCATGAAAAAAATAAAATGAAATGATGTAAAAATGATTGAATTGGTATTTCCTTTTTATTTTATTGAAAAACATTCAACCCATCGATATATATAACCCAAAACGTAGCGGTGTAGTTAGCAGTTTTGAGAAGTGTATGTATATAACTTCGTTGAGTTCAGTTCATATCTGTCTTATTATATCATTACAAGTGTACACAAATTCACGTTGATTCGGCCAATTCGGAAACACAATTTTCTATCAAAATATTAGTTAATTTCAAACTTTGCCCACCAATGCCACTGACAACGTAAGAACAAGTTTTTATAACTAGAATTTAAAGCTAAAGAATTTGTAATTTAAATGGTACAAATTGATAAGAATGATTCACGGCATCGTCGAAACCCACTTTTGATTGATTACGTTATACTCCATTCATGATGGTGGAGAGTAACGGAACAAATTACACGGGGGTATCCGACGATGGATTCACGGGTGAACCAGTTTCAGTGACGAACATCCAACAAGTCGATGCGTAAAATATCATTTTCTGATTTAACCTTCGTACAGGAAACATCTGTCCAATACCTGCAGATAACCCCTAAATTACCATTTGCCCCGAGTGGTATTTGAACCAATCCGAAGGCTTACGATTTTATTTGTGTTTTTTTAATATATGACCGTATTACCACTAGACCACAGCTATTGTTGGTACATTGTTGCAATCGTCTAAATATTAAATTTTTGTAGTATTATCAATTAACAAATTTAACTCTTAAACATGATATAAACAGTTCTTGATAGTGCCGCCGGAGAGAAACATATATTTAAATCCGTTACTAAGTTGTATGTAAAATAAGTATTATCTGCATGAGGTAGATACCACTTTTTCCACTGCGTGACTGCACGGGGAAATGAGGTAAATCTGAATTGTATAGCTGCACAACTGTTGCCAGATAATTGATAAATACATTTACCTGTGGATTAATTTACCTGTTCAAAGTTTTCTACGTCATCAAATAAAATCTTATTCTCGCTTTTCACAGATATTGCAATGTGTGAATTGTAAATATCTATTGTTGTGTATTGATTTCCATTTAAGTAGACATAAACATGTTCATGAAACAAAACATGGCCGGAGAACTTTAATCCGCATTTCACAATTATTACACCGCACGCGCGCACAATAATTACCTACTAAATAAAAAACCGAGATAAAGTAGTTTTGAGACGGCATCCTGGTTTGAATATGGCAAAATATAGATTTACACCACACAAGGTTTACATAAATGTGCGACATAACGTTTTATATTATTGTATTAATATATGTCTCAGCTTATCCGTCTTACAAGAGCTCGTCATCGAGTTGAGGACTTTAACATGTGTAACCATAGCATAACTAAAAAGCTACTCCGTCAGCGCTACATTTACATAAACTTCGAAAACGCGTCCCACCACTTCCATTCCATTCCATCCCCACCCCTCGCCAATATATGGAACGTCCCTACGAGACTGCTATGGTTAATTAAGGAGCTATTTCCCGACGTCGAATGGTCAGTGGAAAAGCCTGGACAGTTTGTTTATTTACTGCTAACATGCTTCATGACCGACAAGATCAGTTATATAAATTGAAGCCCGAAAAGTTTTTTCTTTCAATAGCATTGTTATATTGAACAGTATCTTACTTTTATCTTACTTTTATAAAGGAAAAAACAACAAATTAACTAGTTAGCTGTACGAAGGAGTTAGTATACTTTACTCCCTGACTGTATTAATACAAAACCTGGTTAATATTTCATTAATAAAACACATCTAATGATAGATGTTGACTTCTTACAAAAGCTGATACAAAATTGAATAACACCATTTTCTCACGCAGTTGTATTTCTAACAGTGACTTACAGTTACCTATACAAACTGTATCCTTACTAAATACAGTAGGCTATACATATGTCCTTAATATGTTTCAGAGAGCAATTCATTCTCACATGGTTTAAGAGTTTAGTAGGCATGCATATATCGACTCACATCGACCTCTCCTGATGCGTTTGTGTTATATATACTGAGTGGGGTGGGAGGGGGTGGGAGGGGGTGGGGTGAAGTTTAGCAAGTTTTTGTTGCTCCCTAGAAATAATACGATTTTGGTTGTAAAATCAAGAAACTACTGCCAAAGACACACTATTTTATTAAACACACATCAATAACAGTCGAACGTCTTAATGACGTAACGAATGACTGAACGTAGGAGTCAAGCCGTAAAGTCCCAAAATGTTAGTATATCTTGATATTCAGTATTATTTCATCTAAAAAAAACTTGCTAAACTTGTTTTCCCTCCGTACATATTATCTATTAGAGTTACAAAACCAACCAGGTCATTTACTCCAATCAACATGTAAAGTTGTATCACTAAACAACTATTTTCAACAGAACGGATTTTTTTTATTATTTAAGGATTGTTTTTCATATTTTGCGATGTTATGGAAATATTACACGCCAATGATGGGTCACAAATCGTATAAAACCGCGCAGTGCAGCGAAGTGGTTTTATACAACATTTGTGACCCATTATTGGCGTGTTATATTTCCATAACATCGCAAAAAAATGAAAAACAATCCTTATAATTACAAGCCCAACAAGAGGGATAAACACAGTCCGCAAGGAGAACTTCCAATCGATTCAATCGGGCAAATCTCACCTTTCCAATATGTAACACTACGCTGTTTAAAGTATACAATATTGTTTTATTCGAGACAGTCTTTAATAAATATTTGTAAGTTTATTGCTGCAGAAGACCTGTGGTAAGAAGCAATAGATGAACAACATAAAATCAACTAAACTTTTAACACCAAACTCTGGACTATTTTTTGTGAATTTTGTCCTCCCACAAGACAGAAGCAATGAATGGTGTTTTACGGCACGTCGACACATAAATAGGTCATATTGTGCGCAAAAACTGATGAATGATGAAGAAATGAAGAATTAATTAAAAATTAATGTAAATATATAAAGATAAAACTATTTACAAGTAAGGGATGATATGGTAGTAATATAAACTATATATGTAAATCAACAAATGCCCGAAAACGGGTATATAAAGAAGTAAAGCAAGACAGAAGCCAGTCAATGGAATGTTTACATATAGTGGCCGACATTGAACGTGAAATTGCAAAGGTTGAATCAGCGAGAAAACCACGAGATTGGGAGATCATTGACGACAACATGACTGACTTCATGCTGGAATCATTATTTGTGCGTGACAAATTAGCTAAATCTGACATTCCGGTGGAACATCAGGGTGGGTGGGGTACGCTTCAATTTGCCCAAATTCATTTATTGGCGGACGTTCAAGGCATGTTGTCTGTCTTCCATTAAAGGACAGTTGCCAATCACATAAACTTAATTGCCTTGGTTGTTGACCCACGGATGTGTGACCTGAAGAAAACGGGACTGAGGCATTTTGATGACCTTTAGCCGACAGAGTCGTGCTAATTTGCCTCATTTGGAAGGACGTGCAGTCACGGCTGTAACTTCTCACAAAAGCTTCGTTTCTGTAGCCAGACATAAACATTATGTGACGTAACTCAACACCAGCATCACTTAACGCGCTTATAGCGGTTGCTCTGAGACTATGTTCTGTGTACATTGCAACCATAGTTTTCACATATTTTTTTCATGAACTCCGAAAACATTCTTTGTGAGACTGGATTACAGGTATACCAGCATTGGGCAAGAGTGTTTGACTTTGGGCGGCAAAAAAAAGCTGGTGCATCCTTGTCGCAATATTCAAGAAACAATTTAAGTGCTTTAACCAGGCAACCATTATCGTTTGTTGCATACATACGCATGTCAGGTGGAGCTTCTGGATCACCCAACCCACCCTGGAGGTTTGTTGTGTTTCATGTTGAATGGAAACATACTCAATTCCCTCATCATCAGCATTGAAGCTAAAAGGATGGACATTGAGCTGATGATGAAATTCTAAACCTCGACTGACAAAATGGAACGCTAGACAGAACCATATCTTGTACATGAAAATTTGCGGATCAGCTGGACGAATTAAGTTACGTTGTAATTTTGCACAGATCATTATTTGATATGATTTTTTTTGTGATAAGTGGGCCTTGAAGCTTCTGACTTTACGATGTATTTAAGTCAGCATTTAACAGTCGTTTGACTTCCGAAAGCATTTGTCGCGAACAATATCAATGTCTCTTCCCAAGTCTTTCATATGCCTACTTAAAGCCGCTTTTAGGTTTTTCAGGGAATTTCGGTGGTATTTCTTGGCTTGGTTTTCCGATAGTGACTTTTTGCGGCTGCAGACGCATAAAATTCGCGCAGCAAAACTGTCATATCTTCGGATGGTACACTGTTCAAATCCACAACTGGATTACCACTCTTGATGCAACACTCTGGAAAATAAGTCCTCTATAGGCATAAATGTACAGTATGCTTGCAAAAACAACATTAAAGTTTTTGCAGTGTTAATGAAATATTATATTCCTTTTTTTATGATGTTATGGAAGTATAAAATTTCGCAGACAGTTCATTAAAGTATAACATTTCACGGACAGTACAATTGAAGTATAACATTTCATGGACTGTTCATATAACATTTCGCGGACAGTTCAATGGAAGTTCAATGGAAGTATAACATTTCGCGAACTGTTCGATAGAAGCATTTTAACATTTCACTGACAATTCAATGGAAGAATAACATTTCACGGACAGTTCAAAAAAAGTAAAACATTTCAAGGACAGTCCAAAAATTGCGTAAGACCATGACCATGGTTACATTTCACTTTACATTAATATTTCTGACATCTTTTTTTTTAAAAAAATGTGGACAATATGTGATTGTTTACTTCAAAATGGATTATACATATTTTACTAAGTGTTTTTACCGTTTGATTTTTTTTATAAAATGTCATTTTATTGCACCATAATTTGTTCAAGAATTTTCATTTTGTGGACGTTAAATTATAAAACAATAACATTATTTTTTGCGACATTATCAAAGCATAACATGTCATAATATTTCGAAAATATGGCCACCCTCGATGTTACTGTTTGGATATTTTTAGGATCAGTTTTCATTTTCTGTGACATTATTGTACAATAATTTTTTTGCTTTTATTTTGCTTTCCATAAGTGAAGACTTTAAGCTCGAGAACAATTAGATAGCGATACATTTGAGTGATAGTTGCGTGGTACAGAAAAGATGCACTCACTTTTTGGCCCAGTTTTTGCAAGTGTGCTTGCGTTTTCGCCCAATAACAAACTGAACAATAATTATTGTCGGAATAATTAGATTTTTTTATTCTCGGTAAAAAAAAGAGGAGTCGGTCAGGTTACAGTAAACAGATATTATTTTATTTGGCCTTTGCATTATAGATTGTTGCGCAGTTTATTGCGCAGTTTATTGCGCCATAATTTGTTTATTTTAGGGTCAGTTCCCATTATGCTATATTATCAAAGCGTAACTTTTAATATTTTAGTGACGTTGTCAAAGGATTTATGTTACCGACATAAATTTTATTAAAATGTTTCAGTTTGATTAATTACTTTTTTGTAGCTGTTACGCATGTGTAAATTATTTTCAATTATGGACAAATTCAAAATACGAGTCGACTGTTCATTCTGTGTGTGCTTTGCCATCCTTAAACAGAAAAATCATCTAATATTAAAGTTGGAGAAAGAAATAATCCAGATTTTCATGCTGCACTTATTTTCTATTGCTAAAATTGTTTATTAATTGCACAGTTTCACATAGTTAAAATTTTATTGAATAATTTGAAATGTTGCAGTTGGTATAATAATTCAGTGGCATAAATATCATGATGCACTAGTTTAATTAATATGCAAATATAGGCCGAATGATCACTTGGTACACCGTAACCGTATAAAATAATGGTTAACGGAAATAAAGAAGGCAGTTCAGTAGTTTTTGTCGTGCTTTGGATAACTTGAGCACAATCCGAGTGATGAGAAAGTACATTAACATCGATCAAAAAAGTATATCACAATTTAGATAAAAAAAATACAGAACTACTGAAAATCTTGAACGATTTCTTTTCTTTTTGATTTGTTTGGAAAAATCTGGCATCATCGGTGGTTCAGTGGATTAGGCCGTAAGCTTTAGAGCTGCAGAACTCTGCTGTGTGGGTTCGATCACTGACCGAGCATGTCAGATGGGAAACTATCCTTCATCACATCTCCCTCTGAGGTTGATGTCCCAAAATAACCTAATAAATGTGTAAGTTTTGTTTTAAGGAATATTTTACTGAAGAATTTTAACATCATTTTCAATGAATATATCTGGTTGTGCCATGGGAACTGGCTTCAGGGTGGGCGGTTGTATTTCACCCTCCAGTGCCATGGGAAACAGCTCAAGGGTAGGCTGTGGTATTTCTCCCTTCACAGAATGGTTGGTTGGGATATTCGGCAGTGCTTGGTCAACTGACTCCCTATCAAATTCACCAGAGATGACTTGGCAAATTAATTCATTTATTTATGGGTCAATTTGTGGGTCAGATCCCATATCTTCAAATTGAAATTCTGTTGGCAAAGTGATGGCAAAAAAGCCATAATCTTCTGAAAGAAGATCGTTCGTTCGTGCCATTTTGTCTTTTTTGACACTTCGCAGGTGAACGGACGAACTCTCTCGGAACGCGTTTTATAAAATAAAAACAAATTCTCAAGTGTACCAGAAATAATAGCAGTAGTGTTATTTTTACTGGTCCTTTGGAACCAACGAGCCCAACATAGGTGGCTTTGAAGTAGAATACCGATTAAGCCGGTGCTAGGATGCGTGCGCGGTGTTGCTTCTTTCATACTTCTCATGAACAGACTCAATAAAACCGAGTCTGCTGCTTTATTCTCTTAACTGTGTTTGTTGCTCACAAAGGATCACCTTTATCAGTATTTATTAACATTCACACTAGCGTTCGTTTAGTGCAGTGTGGCGGCTGTAAAAAGTCTCCCCGTGCTACGAATCAGTAGTGTTATTTTTACTGGTCATTTGGGACCAACGAGCCCAATATAGGTGGCTTTGAAGTAGAATATCGCTTAAGCCGGTGCTAGGGGCGTGAGAGGTGTTGCTTCTTTCATTACTTCTCATGAACAGACACAATAAAACCGAGTCTGCAGCTTTATTCTCCTTATTGTGTTTGTTGCTCACAAAGGATCACCTTTATCAGTAATTATTTAATTATTTTGTTCATTTACCGGTTAAATATTTATTATACATTTTCCCCCATCGTTTTGTGTTAAAAATTACTTATTTACTCTGCGCATAATGTTACTATAAATACCATACATCGATCGCTATTTTTAGAGCAAGTTTTGGGAATTACCGAAAGTGGTTCCTTGGTCACATGGTTAATAATGAGACATAACAGCGCAAAAAATTCAATGACTAGCCAATGAAAACGCAGGAAAAAGAATAATATTTACAGTTTGTAATTACTTTTTGATTAAAATGATATATCACAAAATGACAAAAAAGAAACACTTAAAAAATCTAGATAGTAGTAGGGGAAATAAATTGTTTTATAAAGTTCAAATGTTTACATTTTTCATAAATCTACTCCAGGTTTGGAGATATGTGTAGCTGCTACATTTTATTTGGAATAAAAGTTTTGAAGATGTGTTACACTATTATAAGACCTTAATTACTGATAACAGTATACTTGGACACAAACACAAACTACACATGCATTTTAACGCTGTTTCTTGGAAAGTGCGTATTGAATTACCCCACTAACTTAAAGGTATGTTGTATGCATTTGTTACAGTGTAAAATGTTAATTCCAAATCAATAACAACACCACACAACATCACTCAAAGCTCTACTAGAATGCCCCTAGTACAGTAAGGCTAACAGATTAATTGTAACCTGTCTTGCATGAGCATTAGCCTTCTTTGCGGAGCTGTGAGCGCAGCTCCCTGGACAACCTCTTTACAATCATTCTGTGTAAGTGCTTATTTAAAGCTAAAGAGTCGCTATATCAATCGATTTCTTCTTTGTAGGCGTGTCTTTATCTTTGTAGGCGTGTCTTTATCTTTGTAGGCGTGTCTTTATTTGTAACTTCATGTTCATCAGCTCATGTCGAAATGGGTATTAATTTAAGCCAGCAAATATAGCGCAGGAAATCATTTACTGTATATACATCGACCCGTGCACATCGTACCTATACACAGGTAACAGTATCTTTTACAGAAAAAAGTTAACCTCTTTCGGGATTCGAACCTACGACCTTCTAATTTCAAGTCCGGTGCTCTATCCACTGCGCTAAAACTTTCGCTCACGAGACTCTTTTGCGCTACCGACTTTCAGAGGGGTGAAATTAGCCCGAAACCCATAGGTTGTGGTTCGATCCCCGGATCAGGCTTTTTTTTTTTTTTTTTTTTTTAACTTTTAACCAGTCAGAGTGCTATTTTTTATTGAATGATGAGGAAATTACTATAATCATGGGGTTTTAACTTTAAAAAACATTATTTTTTCTAAATAAAATTACATGTATATTTATAATCAAATAGTATATCAGCATTCCCCCCCCCCCCCCCCCCTCCCCCCACCCCGGAACAAACTTCTGTTTAATAAGAATTGGGTCATTTATCACTTTAGCTTACATATAGTACTACTAATACACTACTACTACTATTTAAACGTCCATTACTACTACTACTACTATTTCTACTACTTTACCATTACTTTTTCTCCTGCTACTAATACACTACTACTACTATTACTACTACTGCTGCTGCTACTACTACTGCTGCCACTACTTCTACTACTGTCACTGCTTCTACTGCTACAACGACTGAGGGAGTAGGGTGAGGGGTTTGTGTGTGTATGTGTGTGTGTGTGAGGGAGTGGAGGGAGGGGGCGGAGGTAAGTGTTATTTCTGTTATCCTGTTATTGACGATATTTATATTTTTTTTATCTGTTTTTGTGAAAAAATATCAACTGTTATAAGATTTACTGTTAACTGTTTTCAGTGGTTTTTAATTAACTTATCTGTTTTATCAGCCAATTTAATTTCCTTTTATGAGACCCCCTTGCCCGCCCCCATCCCCACTCCCCCACACTGCCACTACAACTACTACTTTTACTACTAGTAGAACTACTACTATTTCTACTACTTTACTACTACTCTGACTCCTGCTACTGCTACTACTACTAATACAACAACACTACTATTATTGCTAGTACTACTATTACTGCACTACTTCTAATACTACTCCTAATAAAACTGCTGCTGCTTTACTACTAATACTACTAATGCTACTGCTGCTACTACTTGCTACCACTACTTGCTGCTACTACTTGCTACTACTACTTGCTGCTACTACTTGCTGCTACTACTTGCTGCTACTACTTGCTGCTACTACTTGCTGCTACTACTTGCTGCTACTACTTGCTGCTACTACTTGCTGCTACTATTACTTGCTGCTACTACTTGCTGCTACTACTTGCTGCTAATACTTGCTGCTACTACTTGCTGCTACTACTTGCTGCTACTACTTGCTACTACTACTTGCTGCTACTACTTGCTGCTACTACTTGCTGCTACTACTTGCTGCTACTACTTGCTGCTACTACTTGCTGCTACTACTACTTGCTACTACTACTTGCTGCTACTACTTGCTGCTACTACTTGCTGCTACTACTTGCTGCTACTACTGGCTACTACTACTTGCTGCTACTACTTGCTGCTACTACTTGCTGCTACTACTTGCTGCTACTATTACTTGCTGCTACTACTTGCTGCTACTACTTGCTGCTACTACTTGCTGCTATTACTTGCTGCTACTACTTGCTACTACTACTTGCTGCTACTACTTGCTGCTACTACTTGCTGCTACTACTTGCTGCTACTACTTGCTGCTACTACTTGCTGCTACTACTTGCTGCTACTACTACTTGCTACTACTACTTGCTGCTACTACTTGCTGCTACTACTTGCTGCTACTACTTGCTGCTACTACTTGCTACTACTACTTGCTAGCTACTACTTGCTACTACTACTTGCTACTACTACTTGCTACTACTACTTGCTGCTACTACTTGCTGCTACTGCTACTACTTGCTACTAATACTTGCGACTAATACTTGCTGCTAATACTTGCTGCTACTACTTGCTGCTACTACTTGCTGCTACTACTTGCTACTACTACTTGCTGCTACTACTTGCTGCTACTATTACTTGCTGCTACTACTTGCTGCTACTACTTGCTGCTACTACTTGCTGCTACTACTTGCTGCTACTACTTGCTGCTACTACTTGCTACTACTACTTGCTACTACTACTTGCTACTACTACTTGCTGCTACTACTTGCTGCTACTGCTACTACTTGCTACTAATACTTGCGACTAATACTTGCTGCTAATACTTGCTGCTACTACTTGCTGCTACTACCTGCTGCTACTACTTGCTAATACTACTTGCTGCTACTACTTGCTACTACTACTTGCTACTACTACTTGCTGCTACTACTTGCTGCTACTACTTGCTACTACTACTTGCTACTACTACTTGCTGCTACTACTTGCTGCTACTACTTGCTACTACTACTTGCTACTACAACTTGCTGCTACTACTTGCTATTACTACTTGCTGCTACTACTTGCTACTACTACTTGCTGCACTCTCTTGTAATGATGTAAACGTCCGCTAATGATGTCTTTAATTTAACAAATGGTAAACATATTTAAAACTAAAATAACAAGGATCGGTCGCTGCAGCAAAGCATTGCTTTTTATTTTAATTGTATTTCATGACTTTAAAAGCTTAAGAAACACCAACTGTCACTTTTTCAGACATATATACCACTGCATTTTCAATTGCCTCACTGACATAACCTATGATATTCTGACGTTTTATTCAGTATTGAATTATATCCATAATTTAGAAATTTCTAATCCAGCTCTTGTTCCAAACAATTACTCCCATCAGGATTTGAACCTGAGTTTTCCACCCAAAGGGTAGACGTGTTTACCGATTACACCATAGAAATGTTATATGTTCGTAATGAGAGCATGGACTTACAGTATTAAATAGAACTGTCAAATTTCACACAAAAATCTGTTGTAGCTAATTTACTCCAAATGGTTTGCTCATAATACATATATATGTGCCTATTAAATACCTAATGTTACCTACACTTGTATTTCCAAAAGCAAACACTTGATTAGTTGAATCCCATTGAAAATGTCATCATAAGCAAAGGTCTATGTATTATTAGGCTGTTGTTTGTGGTGGAGGCAGACCAGCCACTTATTTCTGGGTTAAACCAGACAGATGACAGACACCGCACCATGGCATAAGCTCTGCTGATCTTTGTTCTACCATCACTACGGAAGACCGGTGACTACACTTCAGAGTTCATACTTACATTAAATTAATCACAACACGAATAAGTTATCACTGTCGTCAATATTTTTCAAAAGCAAGATTATAATGCATGATTATTATCCACGAACTTTTCGAAAAGTATGCCATAGTTAGTGGTGCACGGTATTACCGGTATACACTGGTATTTAGCTTGAGTGGTACCGCAACGCGGTACGTTTGGGTTCTTTACCAGTACTTCAGCTCTTTCCGTAACCGAAAACTTTCCGGAAATTACCAAAGAAAAAATAAATTCAAGTTTGTTTGCTGCTTCATTGTGAATATAACAAATTTAATCAAACAATTAAAGATATAACTATAGACAATCTATTTATTTACCTTTTATTTTTCGCTGTACCAAACTCTAGCCATAGTGTGTTTTTTTTCGGGTATTTATCTACAGTATGTGCGCATGGGCAGATTAAGTGGGGTGGAAGGCACCCGGCAACCCCCTAAATCTGAGACGATCATGGCTACGCCATTGTCTAGCTATATGCTCTGTGAAAGTTCAATTTACTGACACATACCATGACGGACGCATGTACGTAGACGATAACATTAATGTTCGCCACAATGTCCATCTCAGATTATGGGGGTCGCCGGATGCCCCCCACACCCTAAATCTGCGGCAGCGCAGAGCTGCTTACTTTTCTAAACGCGCGTGGAGTGAAACCATGAATTAAAAAAAAATACTGTTGATGACAACGATAACTTTGATTCGTGTTGTAATTATTTTAATGTGTAAGTATGAACTCCGAAGTCTGAAGCGTGAAGTCAAACACATACATTCACAGTAACAATTATTTTATGTTTTACCTGAAAGCTCCATACTGGAAAGTGGTGCTGGGTATTGCATACAAAAAATGTATTGCGATATATTGCGATACAAGAGACTGTATCGCGATACGTATCATAATATATTTTCTTGTACAATTGTGTTGATAATTTATAATAATAATAATTTCTTTATTTAACGAAGGTTAAAACACATTATGTTATGCATATAAAATACATACACTTATTTTCAATGTGGCCTTCGAACAATAATACTATAAAAGTTATAAATACATATAAAACATTCATACTCAGGCACACACACATCCATATACACAACAATACTTCAAATCCGACAAACACTCATTCATAATATTCTTAATTCATAATCAAGATATCCATAGTGTCATATATGAAGGATATTTAAGCAATTATATGCATACAGCGCCAGTTTCACTCAAGATTTTTTTTTATAACAACACAACAGCGACATAATTATATAGAGATTATTAAACTGCTGGGATCGACTATAGGGAAATCCTTCACGAGATGATAGGCGTGTGGTTCTTTTCATGAACGAGTGTAAGCAAGTGAGTGAAAAAACAACACGCCTACCATCGAGTGAAGGATTTCCATATAAGCGATCACAACAGTTAAATAATCTATTTATTACATTTTTAATCAGATTATGTATGAGTTTAACCTGAATTATTAATATGTTCAATAGACTTTTCCAATCTTCGATACAGATGACAGAACGTGATGCAATGTTGGTTGTGCTTGTGAATGAGAAACATTGCGCATGGCAGTTCCGAGTTTGACAATTTCTACTTTCTGTTTTGTATTCAACGTCGAGTAATGCATACGAGTTACCATATGTGTTGTGCGGCCGGAGCACTTGACCGTAATCTTGCATATTTTACAAAATGCAACATTGCCTAGATCTAGACTACTATTGTAGCGCCCTTTTAAAACTTTTTAAGCCCAAAGTGATCCCAAACACGCGATTTTGCTCTCTTTTTTTTTACATTTCTCAATCACTTGAGTCGGCAGGGGTGTAAAATTCCGTGCAAGCTGCCTGCGGACGAGTAACATTTGGCGTCTGGTTGTCCGACAGGGCGAGTGACTTTTTGCACTATAAAAATTAAGTTAAACTATCGTTCAAACACGATGTTGCAATATTTGCAAGATTAACAGGTGTTTGTTTGTTACCAGGTAACCACCTCGTCATATAGCCTGTGATTCAATTCACGCTAGAATCAATTGGCGTGTGATCAGATGAAATATATCGCTAACCAGTCAGACTGTTGTTTTTTATATCCACAACGTAAACATGGCGGGTAAACAAGCAGACATCAGGTCGCTGTTCGGAAAGTCTGCGTCAGCGACTGCAAGTGGATTCGGCCCGAGTGTTGGCGAATCAGAACGGGTTGGGTGAACAACAAGCGTAGTTCCCAACCGCTATTAATTAGTTCTGGCGCCTATTATTGGTCCAATGGAGACAAAATACTGAAGAGAAAGTTCAACAGAATGAGAGAGAATTTAGAGCACAAGAGAGTGGGGAAGAGGGGGGGGGGGGGGGGGGGGGGGGGACAGAGAGAGAATTTAGCGGTGTAAAAATTTGCTTAACCACTTCGGGAGAATCTTCAGTTTTAAGGAGGTGATGGATTCAATGATCGACTACCTCTGTAATCATAATGCCGTTGGCCATCACATTATTGTTATTTTCATCTGGGATTTTAAAAAATTAGCCACGGACGGGCACCAAAGTGGTGCAACGCAAATCTTTTTCTTTTCCCGGTGCCATGATGTCTTAATGTCTTTTCAAAATAAATTTGCGTCCGACCTTCCAGGCGACTATTGTAAAATGCATTGGCAAGCAACCGAGTCCACATAAGAGTTGCGGTTCGTTGATCAACTGCTCAACTGTCAAAAAGGCATTTTATTAAACCAAACACCTGCAACGATCGGCAGAGAGAGATTTTTTCTCTCATTGGATACATTTTAATGAGAATTTCTTAGTTTTAACGTGAGAATATCTCGGAATTGCGGTCACTGTAATTGTGTAAAAGTTTGTTATGACATTATAAACATATTTCTGAATTCATGAGAAAACACGAACGGACGAGAAAGACGGACAAGATATGCAGCTAACCACTTCCATGTCTGCTGTGATATTAATTCTTCGTTGTTTTGAAATGCAGCTAGCAAAAATTATCAACATAACGTAATACATTGTCAAAGTATGAAGTTAGTATAAAGTTGTCCGATATAAGTGGGTTATCCGAATACTATTGCAATATTCGACTTTAAAAACCAGCGTTATTTGAGACCTTTTCTCAATTTATTTTTATCATTGGCGATAGAAAATGTGACTTACCTATAAAATAATCCGCTCTGTACACCCATAACGATCACTATAACAATATATGACCAAATAAAACAGAAATTAAAATCTCGCGTAAAATGGAAATATTGTGAACAAGGTGCTGTGACGTCATGCAATTCTCGGTCGCAATGGGTGCTCTGATTGGTTAATTTTCGGTAGCGATACAGTCACCGATTGGTCAGATTAACCGAGAATGCAACAAAGAATCGTGGGTGTTTTGGAGCGCTATACCGCTACTTGAGAAAATAGTATACAAACTACTATTTGTTATGAGGCAAAATAACTAAACATATTTGAACGGAACTCAATATGGATCAGTAAATATGTAGTCAATCTCGTCGCACGTGTAAATTAACATTGTATGTTATCAATATGAAACTAATACTTTGCCTCAAAACAACCAGATCTCGACTTGTTATTTAACACTGGATTAGTGTGTGTGTGTATGCGGGCTTCTTATTACGTAATTCATATTTAGTGTAAAAATGATACAACGTACCAATAAATAGCCGTGGTCTAGTGGTTCAGCGTACATCCTTCAAAACTTACAAGTGCAAGGCTTTGGTTCAAATCCCGTTCCGTGCAACTATTTCTTTTATCACATATATTCTGAAGCCGTATATCTATCGATGTTACCTGTACGGAGGCTAAATTTTACGCATCGATTTCTGCTTATATACCGACTTTTGGGGTGTTCGTCGATTTGAAACTACTTGACACGTGACTCATTCATATTCATGTGTTATAACCAGTTAATATCGGGACTGTGTAGCTTTAAAGCCTAACTGAAATGTGCATAATTCTTACACCTGCATGAGGTTTAGGCGTTGAACATTATAGCTGATCATCATTCTAGCGTGTACACGTTAACACGTTTTTGCTTGTTTAAGCATTTGTATATGTATGTAAGGAACTTGAATTCTATGTATATATGGGTTTAACGTCCCGTTTAACAATCGTTCACGAATGAGTGTAATTGTAGCAGTGAGCGCTATGCTAAACTGTGTAGTGCTACCATACTGGACTAACACGCCGTAGACACATACAGTGTAACATGATACTCCAACCAGTAACATTATGATCACACCGGGCCTACCAGTCGTAGCACTACCCTTTATATGCTGAGGGTCAAGCAATGGAGCCTCAAGTAAGTTGTGATGTTCTCATAGTAAATTATTGCTTTATATGCTCCCGAAGGGTGGCATGTAGTAATCGCACTGTCCGTCCGTCCGTCAGTCCTTTCGTTCGTTTGCTCGTTCGTCCATACAATCGTGCCCGGTTAATAACTCTGACATTCATGGACAGATTTTCAAATAACTTGGCAAAAGTGCACAACACAACAACTCAACGTGTCGCACATGAAACCAGGTCCGTGGCTCTAAGGTCAAGGTCACACTTAGAGGTCAAAGTTCAAATTGTATCAGGTCAATAACTCTAGCATTCATGGACGGATTTTCAAATAACTTTGCACAAGTGCTCACCACAACAAGAACGTGTCGCGCACACAATCCAGGTTTGTGGCTCCAAGGTCAAGGTCATACTTACAGGTCAAAGGTCAAATCGTGTCCGATCAATAACTCTGGCATTCATGGACGGATTTTGCTCTAACTTGGCACAATTTCATCACCACAAAAAGACGACGTGTCGCGCACAAAATCCAGGTCCATGACTCCAAGGTCAAGGTTACACTTAGAGGTCAAATGTCAAATCGTGTCCGGTCAATAACGGATTTTGAAAAAACTTGCCACAAGTGCTCACCACAACAAGAACGTGTCGCGCACACAATCCAGATTCGTGGCTCCAATGTCAAGGTCATAGTTAGAGGTCAAAGGTAAAATCGTGTCCGATCAATAACTCTGGCATTCATGGACGGATTTTGCAAAAACTTGGCACAATTGCTCACCACAAAAAGACGACGTGTCGTACACAAAACCCAAATCTGTGGCTTCAACATGAAGGTCACACTTAGAGGTCAAAGGTCAAATCGTGTCCGGTCAGTAACGTTTGCATTACTGGACTGATTTTCAATTAACTAGGCACAAGTGCTCACCACAATCAGACAACGTGTCGCGCACAAAATCCAGGTCCATGGCTCCAAGGTCAAGGTCACACTTAGAGGTCAAAGGTCACTTCGGGGGCATTTGTCACTTACAGTGACATTTCTTGTATTATATTATAACTAACGTTGAAGCCCTACTGAAGCCAAATAATGCTTAGTTTAACCCGTAACGATTATGTCGCCTGTAAGTGTATAATATTCACCTGATTTCCCAATGTGTTTATTGCACCAACAGATTTTGAAATAATTAGTTTTTTGTTATGTTGGCATGCTAACTTTTTAATGTGTGTTGACATGTTTGTCTTGTTAACACTACCTGCACTGTAAATGGCCCGTTGGCCCTGCTACACAATAGGACTATATAGGGCACAAGGCAAACGTGCACTATTTCGTAGGTGTTTTCTTGGTATGAACCTGAAATTAATAATTTCGAATATTTTTCAAAGTTTTATTGGTTTCTATTGATTTCACTGCATAGACTCGTTATACCATTTCCGTACTCTAGGTTAAATGTTTCCTTTTTTACTTAAATAAGCATAGTCGGGCTTTAATCGTGAAATTTGCAAACTTTTAAAAATCTAATTAAAATTAATATATTCATCTATACTTAGAAATTCGCGCATGTGCAACGAAAATCATCATACCCGACTAGATTCCACTTACCCGGACTTTAGTATATCAGCCCACTTACTATTCGCTCAAAGTCCAATCACATCGTGCGGTCTTTTTTCTCTCATGTCGTCTTTTA
>JAWPHD010008018.1:0-120584 GCA_037043455.1 Cyrtodaria siliqua | reverse complement strand
CAGTTATTGCTCTTAGTAACAGACTGAAGTGTGCTTTTAAAGCTATTAAATATATTGCTACTAAAAATAATAAATTGTCGTCTTTTGAAAGAAGATGGCATAAATATAATAATATACTCGGTATCAAAACTTGAATTTGTGAGTCGCTCTAACAAGTTCTAATTCATACATCACTCCTTTTCCAAACAACCTGTGTATGTATCTCTGAACAACCTTCTGAACAATCCAAATCCATGACTTGGTACAGCTCTCTATCACATATTAAAAAATGCTGAATATTGACCAATCTAGGCCCTACCAGTTGACTGGATTTTAATTATAAACAATAGAATAGTATGTATCGAAAATAATTAACAATTGAGAATACACACAGTCAAGTCCAAAACACTTTTTCAGTCGAATGCTTTTATTAGCCAAAAATATATCAAATGTACCTTTAGAATGAAAGTGATGAGTGAAAGTGATATTGTATATGTTAATTATTTATTGTTTATTTGATTATTATTGTTTATATACTTCTGCTGTAAAATGAGAATTACTTTCTGAATAAATGGGCTATAATTGCTGAAACTGAAAAAAAAAAAAGATTACGTATATTAAAGTCCTCAACTCGAGTACAAGCTCTAGAAAAACGAATAAGTTGAGACACAAAGACCACATAATAAGTTGATCAGGGAACATCCCCATCTAAATGGGGATAGTTAACAATATCAAAATAAAAATAATCTCTCTTATTACATACTTTATTAATTATTTCTCCATTTCAATAGAGATGTAAATCGAGAAAAGAAGGGTTAGTATCAGAAATATTAGCTTTGTTAAGTTGAAGTTCTTTAGGATATATGTTATTAACCATAGTAGAAAAGAAAGGGTTGTCAATGTTCAATATGTCATCCAGATACCGAGAGTTGCCATTTAAGGCTTCAATAACATCTGCCTGGGTATCTGGTGAAAGACAACATAAAATCACTATCATAGCAAAATAAAAACAAATCTGCGACAAGGGGTGCACAGTTCGTACCCATAGGGATACCAACAATTCGTCTATACACTGTAGTTCCATACCTGACGAAAATATTATCTAATAGAAAAACAAGTGATTCACAAACTTCATGGCAAGTCCAAATAGTGTAATTGTCCAAACTGCTGTTAGTAAAAAGCGCTTTAATACTGTTAAAGGCCAAAGATGTATTATTTTTTCTAGCAAAAATTGTTTGAATGAGAGCAATAAGCTTGTCTTTGATAAGATTGTGTGGTAAAGTTGTATATAATATAGAAAAGGTCATACTTACTTATAGATGAAGCTTGACGTTTATTGCAAATTTTATCAAGAACGTCGCCTGAATGTTCAATAGACCAAAACAAATTAATCCCAGAGTTTTCATAAGCTTTAGCACAATATTGTTTAACGTCAGTACGACAAGATGTTAAAAGTTTGGAGATATTTGTATTGGTCCAAGAACTAGAACTGGAAATAAAAAGGGCTTTATATGGTTGTTTGTGTAATTTGGGAATCCAGTACATCGTTGGAAGCCTGTTTTGCTTTTCGTCTATTCCAGCCTTGAAAAGCTTGCACTGAGTGATATGCGTCGAAACAACATTATCTTTAATCCCCCAGCGGCCTTTTTTGCCACTGACCGTTCCAAGGCGGTAGCTCTATTGTCAACCATTTTGTGTTTGTGATGTCTTATTTGGCCTTTTATTCATCTTTAAATTTGTTCTTTGTTTCTCTGTGTGTTTGTTGTTGACTGTCGTCCTTGAATGCTTCTTTTCCTGTTCGATTTTTATATTTATATTCAGAAGACTTCACTGGAGTATACGAATTAGCACTCCCGAGTTCCTGAGATTAAACATTGACGTAATGGAGCCGTCAAACAATAATTATATTATTAGCTGCTTTATCAGCAGGAACTAAAACAAACTTATTACGAAATTCCTGGATTCCCGATTTTTAATTACAAAATGAAAAATAGGTCTAGGGGAATGTAGGGAGGGGTTAACCGTATAGAAGTTAATACGGGTAGCTATGATGTTAAAAATAGTACTTTTCCAAGTAGAAAGGAAGTCAGGGTTAGCATGTTCTCTACGACACCATTTAATACTAAAATCCTCAGTGGATTGGGCCATGCATGCATTATCATCAATCACAGAAGGCAATCTATACTTAGGACATTTAGAAAACAAATGCCGAATACGTTTATCTATAATAACAAAATTACCAGTAATGACATGACCGGCAGGAGATTAGCAAAATTTAGATGTTCTACAATGGCATTCCTTAGGAGTGTTATTTACTATATCAAGGTCAGACACTTTTTCGTTGTAGTTGAAAATCATATTGGTTGTTTGTACTTATAACTAATTATAGGATTTTCGGAAATTTTTAAATATTTAGGAATATAAACTACATGTTTATCTCAAAACATACTTGGTATATCAATAAAATCAATGCCCTTATTAAGATAACGCTTTTTTAGAAAATGTCTGACATGATCAGACTCCTTGTCAGTATGGGGTCGGAGAACATGCTGTGTACAGCTTTGAATTATGAAAGCAGTGTTATATATAAGGATCTGTTCGAATAAAAATTGTAGTAGTAATTCGTGATTTCCGTTTGATGTTACCATTACGTCTGCAACCATGAGACCTAGATTTACACTTTTGAATGGAAATACAGCAAAATGTCAACATAAGACTCTTTTGAAATATTTTCTTGTTGATAGATATTTTCTTGCATACCGGATAGGGGTGTCCGAGTTTTACATGGGGGATGGAAAGTCTTTTATCATGCAGATATGCACTTTTCTGCCTAATAAAGGGGTGACCCAATAAATTTTGCTTTATTAGGCAAGTTGACCAATAAAGCAAATCAATGCGGAATCCCTCGGCGTTTATTGTGCGTAACGTTATCTGACGTCATGCACGTAACTTTGCTTGACGTCATAAAACAAACAAAAAACAGCAACATGGCGGCGTCCTCGATAGGCGTAAAATTCTGAGAAATAGGTAATAATAGTAATTCATACAGAAAATGTGGATAATCCACATGATAAATAGAATATTATGTGAGTGCCTTTTACTATCAAGTTTATTAGGCTCGGCACGAAAACGAAGAATGGCTCGGCAGAGCCTCGCCATTCTTTGTTTTCTAATCCTCGCCTAATAAACTTGATAGTAAAAGACAATGACATAATATTCTATATATCTTTATGGGTAAAGATAAAAGTCACGCGCATCAATAATATTGTCAATAACGTGAACAGATGTATGACGTCATTGTGTGAAAAAAACACGTAAAACATTACTTACTGGCGACGTCAACGCACAAAATGTGAATGATATGCAAGAAAAAGAATCTTTCATGGGTATCCGGTTCAAAAAGAGAATTCCAACCCTCGGTATAATTGTTTTAATCGGAACCTCGGCAGAGCTTCGTTATTATACCTCGGGTTGGAATTCCCGATCTTTACCGGATACCCATGAAAGATTCTTATAATCATTAAGGCCCAGTGGGAATGGTGCCTGCAAGTTTTTCATCCACTTTAGTTCTGCTATATGTCTAGCTTTTATTTTAAAGTTTTTGGTTGCATCAGGTTGAACAGTGACGTTACTAAAACTATGACCTGACTGACGAAAGTGTTGGTACAGATAATTGTTTAACTTTTTGGGGGATTGCCTGCATTATATTTATGCTCGCGGAATCGAACTTCTAAGGAACGACCTGTCTGTCCAACATATTGTATACCACAACGTGGTGCATTTCAAGTCAAAACATAAATGACGTGAGAAGTACCTCAATCAACATTTGAAGCTAGACATATATGTTCAAATGTTTTACCCATTTCATTTAATGGTGGACTTGCAAGATACATTATTGCAACAAATGCACCTCTTAGCATTGCATTTACTTATAGAAGGAAACACTCTGCGTCTAGATTGAACAAAACGATGTCTGAATAGAGACGTTACGTAATATTTTCTCAAAACAGGTGATCCAAGAGGTGTTAATGAAACTTTTGAGCCGTTATTAAAAATCCTGGTAAAACTATTGGAAGCAACATGGAATGAGGTTACCGAATGAAGATTTTAAAAAACCAACTGACGGTACCGCATAGAACTATCACTGCTAGAAAATATCAACTAATGGTACCGCATCAACTGATGGTACCGCATTAAGCTATCACCGATAAAAAAAATATCAACTAATGGTATCGCTTTGAACTATCACTGATAGAAAATATCAACTTCTACGGTATTTAACTATCGCTGATAGAAATATGTGATAGAAAAGATTAACTGATGGTACCGGATTGAACTATCGCTGATAGAAACTATCAATTGTTGGTACCGCATTGAACTATCACTGATAGAAAATTCCCTTAAAGATAACGCATTGAACTATCACATATATGAAATACAAATAAGAGGCTTTGCATAATTTGAAAACACCTTATTCCTATAAGAACCAGACAATTTTCTGCAAATAACCCCGATGAAAGAATATCTCTGACAACTCTAAACAGCATAGGTTTTTTTGACAATGGAGTGCATGGTTCAGTGGTAGAGCGTTGGACTCAAGATCGAAAGTTCGTGAGTGATCCTCGCCGTGGTCATGGTATTTATCATGGAGCAAGATAATTAATCCGCCTTGCTTAGTACTGGTTCTACCCAGGAAGTGATTACTATAATTTAGAACTTGTTTCGATGTAAACTAAATATGTTTAAACTAAAAACAGCTTACCAGTATTAGCCGAGAAAATAGGAAAAACTCCAGTCACCAAACACAAAATATTTCCTTGAAGAAACATGTTCTGCAAGTCCACATTTAATGTCTGAAGATGAAAGCCGCTAAAGACAAATATTAGGTAAGAAATTCGTAAGCAATCCGTGGCGGTTATTGTCTTAGAATTCAGCTCAATCAGCGATCTCTGGCTTCTGGTCGTTTGCGTCGAAATGTCAGTCGTAAATCACGCTCACTAGATATATTGGTTTCCCAAAGACGTCGAAACAGAGATTATTAAACTTTCACCATTAGCATGAATATAAATACCCTGGATTCGAAACTGCCTATCCCATGCTAATTATAGATTTATCCGCCGAATGGCGAATAAGCTGGTTCCCTGATTAGTTTGCGGTATACAACAGGGTACCAGTTGATTAGTCTACGGTATGCAAGAGGGTACCAGTTATATGGTGGCAAATAGGACACATTTATTTTTAAAATGTCAAATGTGTACGCTTTTGAAATCAAACTCCTCCTTTATATATGGCAATATGTTGAAAATGATGAAATGTTTGATTTAGGTAAACGTTCATTTTGTTTGAAAATTTGTTTATTGAAATTGGATAAAAAGAACACATTCCTTTTTTAAAAAGTGAAATGTATACCGACTTCGGATTAAACCTCCTCCTTCATTAATAAGCAATTTTCAAAAATAACGATTCAGTTATATTGGTATTGTTAAGAAGATGCGATAACTGGCATTTGATATCAAAAAAGCGTTTATTTTGATCTCAAATACGTGTACTGAAAATGGTTTAACATATGAACGCGTTTTTCATTATCAAGTGTAATGTGCATATTATTTAAATCTAACTGCTTCTTTATTAACGACATATATGATGTTCAAACTCATGAACTGATTACACTGGTATTGCTATTTAGAGTTTGCTACTAGTCTTAACTTTCAAGAAAACGTTTATTTAGGTCTCAAATTGTGTATTGAATTTGGTAAAAAAAAAAGAACGCTTCATTTTTTCAAAACTTGTCAAAGTGTAACTATTTGATAACTTTTTGAATCAACCATTTCGATTTCTTCATGACATGATGTTCAAACTTGCGGGTTGATTATAGCATTTTCCCGTACATATCTTGGCTCATTTTGAATTTAAAGAAAACTTAGCATACAAACACGTATTTTATCAAAACATGTTCGTAGAGATAGTATGATACTCACTTACCTGTATGCATATCCATGGTATACTGGCCGCCGTCATCAACTTCGCAATGGCATGATTCGTTTGCAATGCAGTTTGATAAAGTAGCCAATCTTGATAAAGAGATTTATATTCTCAGTGATTTTAATGTCAATTTATTAGCAAGTCGATCCAGTCCAAATAATTTATCTCAAACAATGGAATTGTATGACCTTAAACAAATTATAAATGCACCAACAAGAGTTACAGCCAATTCAACAACCTTAATAGATCATATTTATACATCACACGAAAGTCAGATTACCGAATCGTTTGTACTCAGTATCTCAATAAGTGATCATTATCCAGTATGCTTTACTCGCAGCACAACCAAAACTTAAATTAAAAGAAATACACACACAACAAGTAGATACCGATCATATAAAACATTTCAAGAACCTGTATTTTTGTCGGATCTATCAGAAAATTTGGCTAATTTAGAATGTACACAGAACAATTCAGATAAAAATTTCCAAAATTGGAATGATATTTTTACATCAGTTCTAAATACACATGCGCCAATAAAAAAACAAAAGAGTTAAAGAGACCTTAAGCCTGAATGGCTCACGGAAGAAATCACCCTAGCACAACGAAATAGAGATGCATCTCATAAAAAGAAAGACTGGAATAACTATCAATAATTTCGAAATAGAACTAAAAACTTAATACGAACGTCAAAAAATAACTTCTTTTCTAAAGCGATCGATGACAATAAAAGTAATAAATACTTATGTGATCATATAAATGATACCAAAGGTAAATCAAAATCTTCGATACCAAGCGAATTAACAGTAGACGATCAAAGCTTTAATGACGTAAATGATATAATAAACACCCTTAATAAATACTTTTCTAATATTAGTGAACGATTAAAAGATAACACTGACTTAAATCAAAGATTTTAAAAAAATGAAAAACTTCACCGAATTCAAAATTTCTGCAGATGTACAATTTAAAATACCTTTGATGAAACAAGAGCATATTTTATCAATCATAAAGTAACAAGATGTTACAAAGGCTGCAGGAGTAGATGGAGTAAGCCACAAAACACTAAAATTAGCAGCAGCCGTTATTGCACCATCTCTACTGAAGTTAATAAATAGTAGTATTCATACAGGGTCTTTTCCTCAAATACTAAAAGAGGCAAAACCTTTTCCAGAGCACAGATGTGGGCCAGCAAATGATTCATCAAACTATTGTCCGATTTCAATTTTACCTGTTATATCTAAGGCGATTGAAAAACATATTACTAAACACTTATATAAAATTATACACATATCTCAGTCTGGATTTCATCAAAATCACTCGTGTCAGACAGCATTAGTGAAGCTTATAAATAAATGGCTTAAACATATAGATAATGGTGACCTTATTGGATCAATATTCTTTGATTTGGAAAAAGCCTTTAATATTGTTGATCATTTAATACTCGTGAAAAAAATGTCCCTCTATAAAGTATCAAAGTGCTCAATAAATGATATATAGGGTCCTATAGATACCACAGCGTCCGAACGCAATGGCATCGTAGGTCCGCACTGTACTGCAAACAAGGACTAGAAACTACAATGAAAGAGACAAAAAACAACAGAAAGGGTGGTGAAGACAGGGTTACCGACTTGGAACGGTCAGTAGGCATTAAGGCCCACTGGTAAGCTTGAATCGATTTTATATGCGCACAATCCTCGCTATTATCCTGTCTTCAGCTCCCAAATAGACAAGACAGTGTAAACAAAACTACATCCTATTAAAAGAAATTCACTAAAAATAAAGTCCACATCAATTGGTTCACATCTTAACTCTCCAACAGAACTCGACGTATAGTAGCTGATGAACAAGACGCCGATAAGGAAATTGTAAAAAGTGGGCTGTGTGCTTGGTCGAGTACTGTTTCTGCTATTCATTAATGATTTGCCTCTTTATACTGGGGAAAGTGGTACTGATTTATATGCAGACGATACAACCATACATACGGCAGATAAAGATATAACTGTCATTGAAACTGGACTCCAAACAAGTGTAAATGGTTTTAAAATATGGTGCACTGATAACAAAATGCACATCAATGGCAATAAAACCTTTTCAATGATCATAGGATCAAGATCTAAAATATGAAGTCACCCTAAACTTGAACTAACAGTGTATGTCAAAGCATCACACGTAAAATAACTCTTATGAAAATCAAAATATGTCAACCAAGATAAGTTGAAAATGTACTTCAATGCATATATATTGCCTTTGTTTGACTACGGATGTATCATATGGGGTCGTTGCTCATAGTATCGATCGAATACTAAAACTTGATACTCCATCCGAACAAATGTTTAAAACTCTTAATTGGCTCCCAGTTCCACACATTAGAACTGTTATTATGGTGTATAAATCTCTAATTAATCAAACATCTGAATACATTAACAGCATGCTCTCAAAACCTTCAACAACTCATGGACAAAATTTAAGATCTTCCACAAATGACACACTGCACGTTCCAAGATCTCACACAGCAGTTTGTGATAAAGCATTTTCGATATGCGGTCCACAGGAATGGAAGAAACTTCCTCATGAAATACGGCTTTAAGAATCAATAAGCTCATTTAAAACGTTTCTGAAAACACATATTATGTCCTCAACTGCTATATAATTTCAAAAGTATGTATACTATCAGTGTAGGTCTGGTACAGCATCAATTAGCGACACAAAGTCTTAAGAAATAATAAAAACTATATATTTTAAGTGCATATGTAAAGTTATAGACTTGCCTACAAAGAGTATTTGTTGTGTATGTGATAGGGTCGGAATAGGTCAATACTATAATGCAAACATAAACTAATATAAATACAATAAAACATCAATGTTGGAAGGTTCAGTGGATCAGCTTGTATGTTTAGTCTGCTGTGCTGGACTAGATAACATTGATTACATACTTTCATAGATAGATAGATATTTTATTCAAACATAAGGCATTACGCCAAACAGTTCACATGCAAAAAGTACATACATATAAATATGTATATGAAATACACACAATATTTTCCAGTTAATGACAATTTGTATAATTTCATAGGTGAGATTCAAGATCATCTGTGTATGTTACTAGTTAAAAAGTATTTGACAACTATTAAGTATATAAGTGTTTAATATATATTTTTAAATTAATATTCCTAAGTATTGATCAGAACACATTTATATATGTGGACAAAAATGGAGAAAAGTGATATTTATCTATAAAACATGTCGTCTCTTCTTTTAAAACTTTCATATATATATTACAATAAAACATCAATGTTTGACGGTTCAGTGGATCAGCTTGTATGTTTTATCTGCTGGGCTAGATAACATTGATTACATACTTATATATGATTTTGGTATATTATTTTAAATGTATTACCTACGTCAATCACAGTATTTTCAAGTGTACAATGTTCACTTACTTGACAATATGTATGTAATTCATTATGTTTTAAAGGGAATGTAGCGACACAGCCAAACAACCTCTATTATTGAGAGTTCTGAAAAACTTGGAGAAAGGTGAAAGAATTATCAAAATCGGATGATAAACAAAAAAGATATGACCATTTAAAGGTTGTTCTAAAATGAATATAGGAGCCGCCATTTTAGAACTATGATGTCATAGTTCCATATTACCATATGGAATATTGATAAATATTATTTAAAACGAAGAAAATCACTGCAAATGAATGAAACAATTTTACTGGTCATATAAGGCATTATTACCATTTTAAAGATTTACATATTGTTCATACAGTTGCTATCATGTTTTCCCTTTATCAGTAAATGTTCATATTTATAAATATTCCATATATGGTAATTTAGAACCGTGATATCATAGCTCTCAAAATGGCCGCTTCCATATCCGTTTCAACAGAAACTTCAAATGATCATAACTTCTTTGTTTATCATCCGATTTTGATAATTCTTTATTAAATATTGGCGTGCGCATCCTATCTTATGCTGCAGTGGAGTGCGTAGTCCAGTGGTAGAGCACCGAACTTAAAATCGAGAGGTCGTGGGTTCGATCCTCGCCGCGGCCACGTTATTTATCCTTGAGCGCAATTATTATTCGGCGGATAAATTGGATTTAAGACTTGTTTCGAATCCAGAGTATGTAGGTCTATGCCATTAGACAATTAAAGAGTTTTATTACATTTATATCAATGAATTACCATCCCATCCGAGACATCATATCCGAAAGAAACAATAAAAAATAAAAATAAATAGCTATAATTCACCGAGTTATATTATAGATCAGACTCG
The DNA here is from genome assembly GCA_037043455.1 of Cyrtodaria siliqua. Lineage (NCBI taxonomy): Eukaryota > Metazoa > Mollusca > Bivalvia > Adapedonta > Hiatellidae > Cyrtodaria > Cyrtodaria siliqua. The sequence continues at coordinate 110,336 of JAWPHD010008018.1, read as the reverse complement.
CGGCGAAATTAAACTTAAAATATATTGCCAGTCGTCCGACCTCATGGTAATTAGTTTCCAATGAAACCCCGAAACCTCACATTAAACGGAATACACTTCTTACGAAATAAAAGCGTAACATTGGCCGAATTACGAAATACACAGACCTAATAACAAACCTAATAACAAATAGATGGCTACGAAAATTGTCTAAATTTCACGTGGCACAGTGCGAAAATTTCACAAAATATTTCCCAACTTTAAATACGCATACCATGAAGAGTTTTATAGATACAAGTTTCATTCATGCCAAATCCCATCACAATTTTTTTCCAATGATAGATTTTGCTTTCTCTTACATTTAGAGCAAAAATGAAATTTGACGGAAACTTTGACCATGTCAACACCTTGATTTTTAAGAGAAAAATGAAGACGTTTTTAACTTTAAACATATTTTTATGCAATTTCTTATTTTGAAAATAAACATAAATTATTATAATCCCATTTCGATATTCACTATGAATCTTTTGAATGTATTCTCATCAAAATCAGTGAATAATTGAGAGAGAAGATAGAAGGAAAAGTTAAGGTGACACGTGATATTTTGGTTACTTCATTGGTTAAGATAGAAAATTTCCTATCGGTTTGGTATTAGATATGTGCGAAATACGATCGCAAATTGTTTTGTCTCTCCAAAAATATCAATATTCCCGAAAAAGGTCTGTTACAGTAGATCCATATAGGAGAAGTTTCGAAAGATGACTGCCAATCACTGGATAGATGACTATGGCCAGTCTGGTAAATGATTAATAGTTAGATCGTATTAGTTGTATCTGTCTGCATGAGTGTGAATGAATGAATGGTGTTTTACGGCACGTCGACACATAAATAGGTCCTATTGTGCGCAAAAACTGATGAAAGATGAAGAAATGAAGTAGTAATTAACAATTTATGTACCTTAATAAGGGATGATATGGCAGTAATATCAACAAATGCCCGTCAACGGGTATATAAATAAGTAAATATTTATAAGAACATATTATAATGATTTATATAGTCTGATTTCTTTCAGGAAATCTAAAACAAGACTAAAATCTATAGTTTCAAATAACTCTTTCATAGTATTAACATTGTAGTAGCTCTGACTCTACACATTCCAACCATTTTATACATACACCGGCTACATAGGCCTCTATACTAAGACGCATTACCGAGCAAAATATGGCTTTTGTCTACATACGCATACGCATAACCGCCAACGGATTACTTTATATTTCAATAAATTGTTTATAAATCATTTTGTAACAAATTATTTGTTTGTACAAACACAGGAGTTCATAGTTCAATAAGTAAAACCTAATGCTTTTATTTACCATCATTTTACCGTCTAAACATAACGCTTTCTCTTTCATGACTTTTGAAGTACTTTCATTTTCATTTACGATTTATAAATAAGTATTATACTAATTAGCCACGAGCTACTCACGAGGTAGCGACAAACTATTTAATGAATTATATCGGTCAACTTGTGACAGATATTTGTCTAATTATGGAATAGTGGCCAGACCTCCCCAAAATATTACTCGCAGCAGACGGTTTTATTGTTTACACCGCCATTGATTACCGGCATGCCTTGCGCAGAATCACACAGGTCAATCGCACGGCGACACCTGTCGGACACAATGCATTCCAACAAGATGTGTTTGACCGTTAACGGTGCAAGGCAGGGTATACATTCTGGTAATTGCTCACTTGTAATAAATATGAATGAGTATAACGTGTATGCCCTATCCTGCACCGGGCTAGGACAACTTCCTCTCGACGAATGGGTCTACTAGAAGAACGCCATTCTCCGAGTAAAGGTTTAATTGAATGGAGTTTATTGTTAACTGACAAATCCCAAGCGGCTTGCCAAGAGTTACGAATATATGTGTTAATAAAAAATTTAAAATCAGTATAAGGTAATTTGGCATTAGATATATGTAAACTTAATGCTGCTTTAGCAGCACTATCAGCTCTATCATTACCACGTATTCCTACATGGCTTGGAAGCCTGCAGAAAATAATAACATTATCAACTATAAGAGAATTGTACTTTCTACAAGTTGAAACACAACTGGGTTATCATGTTTCATATTACCCAGTGCTTGAAGAGATGACAGGGAATCAGAAAATATTACAAAATAGTCATCATCAGATTCCTGAATATAATTTAAGTCAAGTTCAGTTGCTTAAGTTCAGCTGAAAATATAGAGGCCTTGTCAGACAGGCGGCTCTTTATGCTGTGTTTGTGAACAACAGCCGCTGCAGCTACCTTATCTCCATTGTTAGAACCATCTGTGTATATATGTTGAAAGTTACTGTATTTCGATTTAATTTCATTAAATTTGCTTTGAAAGACAGTAGGGTCTGTACTGGATTTGTTACTATTACAATTACAAAGATCAAAAATAATTGTTGGTGTTTCCAAATTCCACCGTGGAATTTGTGGTACTTTGTACTTGGCAATCAAATTTAGGTCGATTTCAGTGTCTCTTAATTTTGGTTTAATACGAAGACCAAATGGTCCCTTCGGTTTTCGATCAAAAAGAGGTTCATAACTAGGATTAAAATCATTATGGAAAGTTGGGTTTGAATGGTTAGATTTTAACTTAATAGGATATTGAAGGGCTAATTTGTCCCGTTTATGAGACAGTGATGGTTCATTAGCTTCAACATATAAACTTTCGGCTGGTGATGTACGAAAGGCACCTAAGGCGAGTCGTAATCGTTGATTATGTATAGGATCGAGCATCTGCAAGTATGATTTGCAAGTCGATCCATATACTATTGAACCCATACGGACACGAAACTGTCTATCATCTAAGAAATTCTCTATACAAATTGGTAATCGGCCTCTAAGACCAAGGTCATAAAGATCATTCATGATACCGTACTTCCATGCAGTATCATAAGCTTTCTCCAAGTCAAACAAATACAGCAACTAGATGTTCTTTCTTTACGAAAGATTCCCTAATAAATAATTCAAATCGAATGAGATTGTCTGTTGTGCCTCGTTGGCGCCGGAATCCACTTTGATATTTTGTTATCAGCTTGTTGGATTCCAGGTACCAAACGAGTCTCTCATTAATCATTCGTTCCATGGTTTTACATATACAACTCGTTAAAACAGTCTACTTGGTCCCATGAAAGGTATTAGGTTGACCTGAAAAATAAATTGGAAACCGATTATCGAAGCATGGTTGCTGGACTATCTGCAAGTACAATCAGTACATTTGAAAACACAACACTTTATATGTTTTTATTTTCTATAGATGTTAAAAGATGTTAAAGTTAAGTGTGTTTTAACTGAAACAAGTAGGACACAATTTATGCAACTGCATGTCTCCATATGTTAGACTTTGGGACAAAGACAGTTGTGTATAGTTTCTGTGGACAAAGACAGTTGTGTATAGTTTCTGTGGACAAAGACAGTTGTGTATAGTTTCTGTGGACAAAGACAGTTGTGTATAGTTGTGTATAGTTGTGTATAGTTAATACATCATCATTTCATCTGAGCAGGGGTATTAGTCAACTGAGCAGGGGTATTAGTCAACAGAGCAGAGGTATTATTCAACTGAACCTCTCTTCATTTGAAATATATCTCTATGTAATTTAATCTATACAACACAGAAAAGCATTCCCGGATTTCTCACATTAAAGGGACTGGCGGCGATCTGGGCGTTTTATAGGTGTCAATCCAAATACGAATCAAACCACTATAATGGGTTTAAGTTTTGTATTTAATATGCGTATCACTAAAGTAGGCCACGTGATCCATACGATGTAATTATTTCTAGACGATGGCTAGTTTTTGTTATAGACGATGGCTAGTTTTTGTTATAGACGATGGCTAGTTTTTGTTATAGACGATGACTAGTTTTTGTTATAGACGATGGCTAGTTTTTGTTATAGACGATGGCTAGTTTTTGTTATAGACGATGGCTAGTTTTTGTTACAGACGATAGCTAGTTTTTGTTATAGACGATGGCTAGTTTTTGTTATAGAATCATTCACTTTAATTCATACGATGCTTCAAGGTTCCTTGAAATTCTGGTTTGGTGATCGCAGTACACTTTATTTGAATTATATGTACAAGTGTAAACATCGCCATTTAAATTAATATTTATGATTTAGCAACAAAAAACAGCCGAGTCGTTGGTTTTCCACGCAGCCTAGTCGTTGGTTTCCACACAGCCGAGTCGTTGGTTTTTCCACACAGCCGAGTCGTTGGTTTTCCACACCAAACATTTTCATAAATAATTCAAAAGAGCTAACTATGCGGCGTATTAATGCATGCGCACATTTCACACGAAACTAATGCACATTATGAGGATGTTCTCTTGTTTTCTTGTAGTGGCACCAATTACGTTCCCACGCATACAGTCCCTTTACGTCATATTAAGTCGTGTTATACCAACCTTTGTTTACCCAAATGTCGCATTACAACCGCCTCTAAAGCCGCACTGGAGCATTTGAGGTAACTCCACAAAAGATTACTAGCCGTGTAAAAGTTTGCCAAAAATAAATAAATAAATTGTGTTAATCTCTTTCCAGCTAAGTGAACTTGTACAATAAAAGAGAATAATACATATCTTCTGTTGGATTACTGACAGGTTCAAATAGTGTATTAACGTCACAGGTGTACATACAATGTACATTCAAGTACAGACGAGCAAATACTAATCAACGGATCAAATCACCATACACCCGACCCAAATGGCCTATAAGTCACCTTTACAAACATCATACACCCGGTCCATTGGGCCTATAAGTCACCTTCATAAACATCATGCACCCGGCCCAGTGGGCCTATGCACCCGGCCCAATGGGCCTATACAAACATCATGCACTCGGCCCAAATGGCCTATAAGTCACATTTACAAACATCATGCACCCGTCCCAGTGGGCCTATAAGTCACCATTGCAAACATCATGCACTCGGCCCAGTGGGCCTATGTACCCGGTCCAGTGGGCCTATAAGTCACCTTTACAAACATCATGCACCCGGTCCAGTGAACCTATGCACCCGGCCCAGTGGGCCTATAAGTCACCTTTACAAACATCATACACCTGGTCCAAATGGCCTATAAGTCACATTTACAAACATCATGCATCCGACCCAGTGGGCCTATAAGTCACCTTTACAAACATCATGCACCCGGCCCAGTGGGCCTATAAGTCACCTTTACAAGGATCATGCACCCGACCCAGTGGACCTATAAGTCACCTTTACAATGATCATGCACGCGGTCCAGTGGGCCTATAAGTCACCTTTACAAGGATCATACACCCGACCCAGTTGGCCTATAAGTCACCTTTACAAACATCATGCACCCGACCCAGTGGGCCTATAAATCACCTTTACAAACATCATGCACCCGGCCTAGTGAACCTGTGCATCCGGCCCAGTGGGCCTATAAGTCACCTTTACAAACATCATACACCTGGTCCAAATGGCCTATAAGTCACATTTACAAACATCATGCACCCGGCCCAGTGGGCCTATAAATCACCTTTACAAACATCATGCACCCGGCCCAGTGGGCCTATGTACCCGTCTCAGTGGGCCTATGTACCCGTCTCAGTGGGCCTATAAGTGACCTTTACAAACATCATGCACCCGGCCCAGTGGGCCTATAAGTCACCTTTACAAACATCATGCAACCCGACCCAGTGGGCCTTAAGTCACCTTTACAAACATCATGCACCCGTTAACGGTCTTTTTAATGAGATTGTTGGACATATAGTATAGTAAACAGCACACCAGATATTAATTATTTGGCTGTATTTATGTAACTGACCAACTTAAATGCACGCACGTGTCAAACAGCTGCCTTAAGCAAAGTACTGATGCAACTACAACATTTCGGTCAACAATATGCTTAACTAATATAATGAAACACGAAGTCTATATTCTGTACTTTGATATGATGCGAGATACTATAAGATATTTCAATATATGATAAAAAAACAACAATAAAACCAATACGACTTTAACACACATGTGCACCCGGCCCAGTGGGCCTATAAATCACCTCTACAAACATTACTATACCCTTTATATACTGAACGTCAAGCAGGGACACTACTAGCGCCACGAAGTTTTTGGTATGACCCAGTCGGGATCGAACCCACGACATTCGGCATGCGACGTGGATACTTTACCACTCAGCCACCGCCTACGTTAAAGATTCTCCAGTATTAACTGGCTAGGGAGAACAATTTCGTCACCGCATGCATCTCAATAACTAAATCACGTCCGGTCTTATGTCACATGAGAGTATTGACTTTACAAAGAAGTGTACAAATGCCTTTGTTTCGGAACACACATTAGATAAACGATTACAGTGACAAATATATAAAAACCAAGATACTGTAATAAAGTCGTACATATCTGTAAATAGATACTGTATTGCGTCTGCCTCAACAAAAACCGAATCATTATGCGCTTGAAGTGCAGAGTTATGATGTTTCTTTAGACATGGTGGCCATGTTTGATTTCACAGGAAGTAGTAAATCCATTGCTAACAACTAGAATCATCAGACATATTGCTGTGACATTTCGTGACGATCAGAATAAACGTTTAGGAGAGTTATCAATTATGGAACATTAATACTATATCTTATTTAATATGGCAGTTTGTGGCCATCTTGGAAACGTTATCATCATGAATTTCATGTTGGGACCGACTACATGGCATGCAGGGACCGACTACATGGCATGCAGGGACCGACTACATGGCATGTTGGGACCGACTACATGGCACGTTGGGACCGACTACATGGCATGTTGGGACCGACTACATGGCATGTTGGGACCGACTACATGGCATGCAGGGACCGACTACATGGCATGTTGGGACCGACTACATGGCACGTTGGGACCGACTACATGGCATGTTGGGACCGACTACATGACATGTTGGGACCGACTACATGGCATGCAGGGACCGACTACATGGCATGTTGGGACCGACTACATGGCACGTTGGGACCGACTACATGGCATGCAGGGACCGACTACATGGCATGCAGGGACCGACTACATGGCATGCAGGGACCGACTACATGGCATGCAGGGACCGACTACATGGCATGCAGGGACCGACTACATGGCATGCAATCATTTCATGTTGGGACCGACTACATGGCCGACTACATGGCATGCAATCATTTTTGTAAAGACTCTTACGGTTGTTCGATTGGAAATGAATTGAATGTTCTTGAACTGCTCATCATCATAGTAAAGTTAATTAGGTTGATCTGAAAAAATCAACTGGAAACCGATTACCTTGATAGACAAAGTCTTGGTATCCCTATGTGTACGAACTGTGCACCTCTTGTCGCAGATTTGTTCTTCACCAGATACTCAGGCAGATGTAATGAAGTCTTAAATGACACCTATGGGGCCCCGTTTTACTACTTAATCACTATTTATAGATATCCATAATTGAATGTAAATATATCTACAGTTCGAATATAAGATATATTTTAATCGATTTATAAATATCTTAAATGAATTATGGATATAGATATAATTAAATTGAATTTATATATATATCTTATATTCGATTTTCAATTTAAGATATCTATAAATCGATTTGTAGATATCTATAATTCAATATTATATATCTGTAATCGCTTCGAATTATAGGTATCTATATAGCAGTTGCCATTTTTGTTCGATGTGATACGCCAGTAAATATTTCCAGGGGACCAGGTTCGTGGACATTGCCTGCATTAAATTATAGATATCATTAATTCAACGGTATTTATGGATATCAATAATTCATTTAAAGATATCTATAAATCGATTTATGGATATCTTAAATTGAATTATAGATATCTAAAAATCTAATATAAGATATCTAAAAATGCTCGTCAATTAATGATATCCTAATATGAATTATGGAAATCCATAATTCGAACTGAAGATATCTAAATCGATTTAGAGATATCTTTAAATGAATTAAAGATAATTAGAATATAAGATATCTATAAATAATTAATGATATCTATAAATGATATGAGATATCGTATATTCGATTTATAGATATCTTTAATTCAATTATAGATATCTATAAATAGTGAATAAATGGTAAAACGGCGCCCCATAGACACCTCTCGGTATCTGGGTGACATATTGAACATTGACAATATTTTCTTTTCTACTATGGTTAATACTATCTATCTTAAAGAACTCAACAAAGCTAACATTTCTGATATTGTCGCTTCTTTTCTTGATTTACATCTCTCTATTGAAAATGGTGAACTAATTAGTAAAATCTATGATAAGAGAGATAATTTAAATTTTGATATTGTTAACTATGTACCCCGAGCTACTTGTTATGGGGTCTATGTTTCTCAATGTATTCGTTTTTATAGCGCTTGTACTCGAGTTGAGGACTTTAATTTTCGTAATATTCGTAATATTTGTATAACTAAGAAGCTACTCCATTAAGGCTACCGTTACCATAAACTTCGAAAAACCATTGTATTGTCCTATAATCTGGAAATATGATCTTCTTATAAAATACGAAAGTAATTTAAGAACTCAAGTACTATCACAACCTGGCTGCTATGGTGATGTGATTTCCAAACTTCGTAAGATCCTTGGTCATAATCACTTTCTTACACTCTTTATTAAACTTGTTAACAAGTTAACCAAAACAGCTTATGACCCTATCATTTTAACACACTACGTGTTTAATGGTTGATATCTTTATTTACACTGTCCCGTTTTACTGTTATGACAATAGGGTAAGAGTGAGGTTTGGTGCACGCTAGAACCTCGTTTAAACCCCCAGCAGCCTATTTTGCCACTGACCATTCCAAGGCGGTAGCCCTATTGTCAACCCATTTATGCTTGTGATGTCATATCTCACATTTTATTCATATTTGTAATTATTGTTTGTTTTTGTGTGTGGTTGTGGTTGACTGTGGTCCTTTAATACTGCATTTACTGTTTGACTTTTAGAACCATTCAGTGAATGGCGGTAATATGAATTTATTTATTAAATTGAGCACATGCCAGAGGTGCCGACTGAATGCAGTTTGTTCACGGTGTCACCAAAGATCGGAATTTTATTTTCATAAAGGCAACATGACCCCTTCTTTTCTCAGCAGTCTTTTAGAGATGAAGGACATATTTCTAAGAATATGTAAGTGAATCTAAATAGTAGCTTCATTTTGAAAAATGATAAATTTGAAAGTTTGGTAAATTTTATACAGGACTGAATGGTACACATTAATAATGAAGATCTCGTATCATAATATTATGGTTTATTAGCGATAGCAAACTGTCTTTAAGTCATATGTAAGCCGTGACGGACATGTTGGATTTCACAGGAAGCATTACTATCAGTTAGGATCAACTAGATATCATAAGAACAGTTCATATTCCTATGAATATCCTAATAAACGTTCAGAAGAAGTAGAAATCGCATACAAATCTAAGTAAATAAAAATGGCCATTGGCCTTCATATTGGAACATTTTAATAAGATACGATTAAATGTCATGGCCATCACTTGACAAAATCCCTCTTACTGTTTTTGAGAGAGAAGCAGCGATTATAAACTTTCATTGACATAAACACTCTACGTTGGGTAAAGATCAGATGAAAAATGAGGTAGCTAGAGATTTAACAAAGCAATACATAGCATCTTTCAATCATGCAATGACCGTAACTATATTGTGTCTAGTCCTATATGTCTAGTTTTCGAATTCTAAATGATATTAATATCCTGCCATAGTTGGGTCAAAGTCAGATTAAAAATGAAGGCGATAGAGTGCAAGCAAAATATAGCATTTTTCAATCAATAAAGGGCCATAGGTATGGTGCTGCCAATCCGATCTAGCTGGTTTTCAAACATGTTCTGTCTGAGTTTTCATTGATATCAACAATCTGGCAAAGGTTGGTAAAGATCAGATGAAATATGAACAAGCTAGAGTGATAAAAAAGCAAACAAAAACTAAATCAATGGTCAAATCCTGCATGGTGTTACCAGTCCGATCTAGCTGGTGTTGGAACATGGTGTTACCAGTCCGATCTAGCTGGTTTTGGAACATGGTGTTACCAGTCCGATCTAGCTGCTGTTGGAACATGGTGTTGTTGGAAGCATGGTGTTACCAGTCCGATCTAGCTGGTGTTGGAAACATGGTGTTACCAGTCCGGTCTAGCTGGTGTTGGAACATGGTGTTACCAGTCCGATCTAGCTGGTGTTGGAACATGGTGTTACCAGTCCGATCTAGCTGGTGTTGGAAGCATGGTGTTACCAGTCCGATCTAGCTGGTGTTGGAACATGGTGTTACCAGTCCGATCTAGCTGGTGCTGGAACATAGTGTTACCAGTCCGTTCTAGCTGGTGTTGGAAACATGTTGTTACCAGTCCGATCTAGCTGGTGTTGGAACATGGTGTTTCCAGTCCGATCTAGCTGGTGTTGGAACATGGTGTTACCAGTCCGATCTAGCTGGTGTTGGAAGCATGGTGTTACCAGTCCGATCTAGCTGGTGTTGGAAGCATGGTGTTACCAGTCCGATCTAGCTGGTGTTGGAAGCATGGTGTTACCAGTCCGATCTAGCTGGTGTTGGAAGCATGGTGTTACCAGTCCGATCTAGCTGGTGCTGGAACATGGTGTTACCAGTTCGATCTAGCTGGTGTTGGAACATGGTGTTACCAGTCCGGTCTAGCTGGTGTTGGAAGCATGGTGTTACCAGTCCGATCTAGCTGGTGCTGGAACATGGTGTTACCAGTCCGATCTAGCTGGTGCTGGAACATGGTGTTACCAGTCCGATCTAGCTGGTGCTGGAACTTTTCATCTGGCAGGTGATGGTAAAGATCGGATTAAAAATGAAGTCAAATCATCGTAATGAGCAAAACGCCAACGGACGACGGACGCGGACAACATGCTATCCCATAACAGCTGATATGAGATATTTTTTTTAAAAGTAGCAACAATACAAGCGAAATATAGAAGCGCTTTTATCGTATACGCATTGACAAGCTCCGTTTACTTTCAATGTAACAGGAAACGTCAATATTCGCTAATGTTGACGTGTCTGTGTTGTAAAACCATTGTACTGGAGCTTCTATCGTGCTTCACATGAGGTTTGTCATGTGATGTAAATGTTATAGTATTTTTGTTTCATTGTAAAAAAATCCCACGATGATACGACAGTATATTTGTTTAAAATAATGTTTTGATGAGTATTACATGCTAAAAACTATTGAATTGTTCTAATTATTCGTTTTATATTAAAACTGCATCTGCAATAAAAAAAAATAATATTAGATTTGTATTAGGATATATGCACGTGTTCTTCGGCGTATATATATTGTTCACCTAAAATCGCGCAATAGTGTTCTGCGGAGGAACTCGTTCATATATCCCAATACAAATCTAATAACCTATAAATATATCTTATTTCACCACGTTTACATATTAAGCAAACAACAATGGAATAAACATAATCAATACATGATTTTAATGTTTATTATGACGAAATGGCAATTTAGACACAAAGTAAATAGTAACAAGCAAAAATCGTCTCTGAGTAGACTCTGAACAGTCAACATAATATACTAGTCAAACTTCCTAAGTACCCACCTAAGAATATGTGAATAATATTCTCAATGTTTTGTGTATTTCCCGCTTGTATTGAATAGAGACACGGCTAAACTGCAATATAACGATTGTAAATCGTCTACTCTGATTGCATGAGCATATTTTAAAGCATTCAAGTCGATGTGTTTTCTTAGTAATTAGTTATAACACTTATACAACTGGGTATATAGGATTTTGTTAAGTACTTCACATTATTGCAGCTTTTATGTTCCTAATTCTAAAATATGCTAGTTAAAGTTATGTTGACATCAAGGAGGTAATTTAGGCCATGTTTTATTTTCTTATAGACGGAGTATCAGCAATAAATGGGTCAATTTTTTATGTTTTTATATTACTTCATAACAATTTTAAGAAGTTTATATCTTTAAGCGGACTTCGATTCATGTTATGTGTTTTTTCAACGCGTTTCATGTTTTTTATATAAAGGGAGGGTAACTCTCAAAATATGTAACAATTTTAAAAAAACATATGTTTTACAAAAAATTGGTCAAAACAAAAGTCTTACCACACAACTATTCTAAAATATAGTTAAAATAAGAAAATTAGTGAGGAATTAGGAATTGTGTTCAGTATACATTGTCCATTTCTAATTTGTGATTAGGTGGGAGAGAGATACTGTATTTATTTCTATATATAAACAAGAGTGTAATGCCCCATGTTTTCGCGACTCGATCTTGTTAAACATGTTAAACTTTGATGATTTATTAATAAGTATTTAATTACGCGAATCATATGGCAATGTTCTAATTTTCTTTGTTAACGATTTTACTCTGTAAAGCAATAGATTCATTTATTGGGAAGGCACCAACGGACAAACACATAAGAAAATATTATCATTTATTAAATTGTATGGCAAATATTGGGCGCGGCTCCAAATAGCGGGCTGCCGGCAACACATACATATTAAATGGCAGCCCTAAACATGTAAAACAAAAGAGGGCATGGCCCATAAGCCTGATACCCTTAAAGAAGCCCCACTAGGCTTAAACAAGAGATGAAGCCCCAAAAGGCTCAAACAAACGCGGGCATGGCCCAACAGCCGTATACCCTTAGTGAAGCCTCAAAGGGCTTTAATAAATTGTTTATTCAAAACTCTAATGCTAATGTAAAATGTTTCTTCATTTAATCACTTAATTAATGTTTACAATAATGTGCACGACCGAACTAGGCATGATGCACCATCAATAAGCCCCAACAGGCTTTAATTTTCATGCTGTAATCCCGACCCTGGGAAACAGTGGTCAGTATTACATTGAAATTTACTAATTATAACATTGCTAATTGTCATTAAATTTGATTTCACTGAATTGAAGGATTCGCTGACGGCCATATGGCAGCGATCAAAATGAATTTTGATAATGCCACAGAGCAGCAATCAAAAGAAATTTTGATACTGCCACCGCCACTGTTTTATATCGCTATGGACGGAGTCAATTCAATTCAATTCAATATTTTTATTAGGCATAACATAATTAAATGTTTATTGCCTTGCACAAGGCGGATTACAAAACAATCATACACACAAATAAACAGATATAGAGAAGAGTACAAGCAAAATGTACTTAGTCAGTACGTTATTATATATTGTTAAATAGCATCTACTCAGTACTCAGAATTCGTATTATTTACTTTTGTTTACCTATGTTAAAAATGAACTTGCAGAGAAAAATAATTCGTGCGAGATAAAATTTCGTGTGAATCAATATATTTAGTAGTATTATGCTTCAAAAATCAGTCATCGTCAAATAAATCATTACTCCTTTTTCCATTTGCAAGACAGATGTACTTAGTTAATCAAATTAGTTTAACAAACCGGACTGCTGTGCTTGCAGCGACTGGAATTTCTGTTTTGTCGGCCAGGAATTAAACTATCTTGAAAGACATGTTTTACGTATACTTCGATAATTTGGACAAATAAATAACAAATGATACTCGTTATCAATAGCATTCATATTACATTGTGTGCATATCCTTAACCTACGATCAGTATTTCTAAATCTACCTTCCTCAACTGCCAATTTATGTGCAGAACATCTAAAACGTGTTAAGGCTTTTCGATGAGTAGTATTAGTAACACAGATGATATATTTCTCATACGTAAATGATTTTTTTATATTTCAATATATTTCAAGCTTAGGAGAATGATCAATTCCGGAAAACCAGCTTTTTATCAGTTATCCTCTCAATAACTCTTTCTATCTGAATGTTTGTGACATCGTTATTATTCCATAAGTAGCTGAAACCCAGGCTAGTAAGTAAGTTCTTAACTTGAGATGCCCATGTGTTATTATTTGGTTTGTTTGTAACATGATCTATTTGAGAATATAACATTTTATACGTTTCACTATGAACCAATAGTTTAGTATTCTTATCTTTCTTATAACAAAGAACGGTTACCTACCTAATTCACCATATACGGCATTACTAGTTGTTTGCATTCTTACACCAAGAATTTGTTTTAAGAACTTGATATGAACACGCTAAATATGAACACGCTCAATATCAGGAGCAGCATGAAACCCCCATACTTCAAAGCCATAGTTTAACATTGGTGCAACCATAGTATCAAACAATTTTATCTTTTCTGTTATACTGAGTGGTACTACGGAGTATAGTACAGTCTTGTGTAATTGTTTACAATTTAGCTAGCTGTTAGCCACCATATTGGATGTTGGTAGTGTTGCATTGTGGATCCTGTTGACATACAACCAATAGGCTTCTTTGGGCGGTGAAAGTAACATTATCAGCTAAGCCGCCTTGAAACTGTTTGTTTATAGTCAAAGTGACTTATTTCTTCGAGTCAAATGTAAGAATCTGTTAGAATATTTAATTAATTAACTACTCTATAACCAGACTTCATTGAAGTTTAAAGAGTTTTATCGCATTTCTGCAACTTGTTTACTCTTGATTTCAGCGCACACATCTTTATGTGCATTGCGCACAACGTTTTCGGTGCTCATTTCGTCGCACGTTCTTCTTGGTGCGCATTTAAACGTTAAAGCGCACATTATTATGGGTGCGCTCTAAAGCACACAATGTTTTCAGTGCGCTGCGCACGTATTGTTGGTGCGCCTTATTATGCAAAGACTCATTTGGACTTTAGGTAGAACACTGTTTTTCACACTTTGTTTTCCTTCCTAATTGATTAATTAAATATTAACTTCTTATAATAAATTAAATTAGGGATATAATAAGGAATAAATAATAGATATTTTATTTTAATATCCAGGCTAGTTTTAAATTAATTAAATAGAATTGTGCATTAGGGATTTTTTTAGGAATTTTCTGTAGAATAAATACAAACACTGTTGAATTGAATATAGTTTATTGATAAAGCATGCATATATTTATTTGAAATATATTTGGTTCATTACTCAACCTGTACAATAAAAGTAATGAACCTTAGCTTACCTATCTAGTTTACCGTACTTACCCTGTTTTATTTAATACTCTGTTACGGTTTAAGGTACCTCATTTAGTGTTGGATTTTTTTATCGGAGTCCACATTTGAGTAAGACGAGGCACGCTACCCAAGCTCGTTACAAGAGCATACCCTAGCGGGGCACATACGCCCAACGTTGGCAAGGTTAAGTTGCAGGTTAAACCTTTCCAAAGGGAAATAATTTAAAAAATATTAATCAGAGAGTAATGGGCCTTTATAAGATGCAATCAATTAGATCGTGTAAAAGATGTGTGCAAAGTTTCATTGTTGTATTTCGAAAGTTATTAGCCACAATCACTTGTAACAGGCAAGGTTAATTTCCAGGTAAAATATTTGTTCAAGAACTGTCTTGAACGTTTCCTTTAGTTTTAAATGTACGTGTTTAACCATACCGATCCTTTATTACCCATTGCACTGTAATATAGTTGTTTACAACATTTTCGACTTTTTGCAGGTGGCTTTTCAGAACTTCTGAAGTAGTTTAGTAATATAGTTGTTCACTCAATTTTCGACATTCTGCAGGAGGCTTTTTAGAACTTCTCAAGTAGTTTTTCGGATAGCTTGTGTCTTTGGCCGAACTGTTTTATAGAGCTTTTCTTGACAGCAACCTGGAATCTATGGTTATCAACACAAGAAGACACATTATTCAAGCTAATGTTCAATTAAGATGCATCTATATATTGAAGGTTTTAGAGTTCTAAGTAAATCATCAGTAAATAGTGAACAACAGCTGCGTAAATTTATTCATATGTATTAGAGATATCCTTATTATTATTTTGGTATCACTTCATCAAGATAACATGTTGTATCTGTGACTTTAATATTTTAATATTTCATTGTAGCAAGGAAAGCACTGTGAACACAAAATGAAGAAAACCAAGAAATCGTCCCACATAGGGGCAACTGCAATACATATTTGACATACAAAACATAATAAATACTACAAAGGGAAATAAACACACACAGGAGAATAATTTTATCGAATCTGTTCATGATGCAACACCTATAACGCTCCCATACCCCTACCTCACCCCACCCATCCATCTAGCATGTGCACAAATGACCAATAAGTAATAACATTACTTTTGTGTAGCCCTGGGATCGTTTAACTACTATACAATCATATCGGAGGAGCGTCTCCGTGGCCGAATGGTAACGACGTTGCGTTGTAAACCTCGCCTCTCACCGCTGCGGGTTCGAATCGCACTGGGAGATTGACTTTTAAGTGAGGTAGTGTCGATTCTTACGGATGGTGGGAGGTGTACAGTACTGATTCTACCCAGGAAAAGTGGGTGGTCTGCCTCCACCACAAAAAATCGACCGTCATATATAACCTTACATGTGTTGAAAATGACGTAAAACACCATACAAACAAACAAAAACAATCATATCGGAAAGCCTTAAATGATAAATGAGAAAGATGTGTCTGGGAGCTAATAAAACATTCTGATTTTCATATATATGAGTTGTATCTCTCCTTTTCATTATGTACGGTTTCTTCGAAAACCTGCGATATGTTATTATATGTTATCACGTTTTGCAGTCACGGTAATAGAGACATGTCGGTTATGTCAATGCTCTTTGTAACCTTTCTTTGAAGAAAACTAGGTCATCGTAAAACTTTTATTTTGTAAGAAACTTTTGACACATTACATCTCGTAGTCGATAACGGCCGTCCACGTTTTATAGTTTTGCAATTTGATTAATCAGCATAGCTGGCTGTTATGGTAGGCTGTATGGTAGACGAGTTAATACAGATAGGTCATCATACAGAATACGAGCTGTATGTTTGTTAGAATAGAATAGGTCTAACTTTACGTTTTAATCATTGAATCCAAGTTTAAACATAAACATAATTAAGACTAGAGCGTCTTGTGTGGCTGTACCCTTTGGAATATACTTTGTTTTTGCATATATCGATGTCATATTGTCATCTATATCAACTATTTCAGTTGGATAATGCAGTTTTCTATGTAAGCAAACAGTAAAGCAATGGGAAAGTTAAATATTATACTGTACTTTGAGTGTTATCTCAGAATATACGCACTAAGATGCAAAATGTTTGTTTTGTTTGAATGGTGTTTTTCGTCATGTTTTGTACACGTTAGGCCATATATGACGGTCAATTTATTTTGTGGAAGAGGCAGACCACCCCATTTTCCTGGGTATAATCTGTACTCACTGTATACCTTCCGCCATCCGTAACAAGATGCCCAAGAGGGCCTGTGAGGCCCAAGAGGCCTGTGGGGCCAAAGATGGCCTGTGGACGATATACTGGCTAACGATAAAGCTTATGTATAAGGGGTCATAACTCTATCAAAAATCCTTCAACCGAAACATGGCAACGACATACGCAACTAGGCTTGGTACTGATCATCCCTGCTAAGATTCGTTGAAATCCGGCCAGAGGTTCCGGTTAACTAGCCTGTACAAAGTTAGTATATTAAAACCTTTAAGGGGCCATTACTCTGCTAAAATGCATTCAACTGGAACACGGCCAAGGAATACGCAACTAGCCTTGGTACTGATCATCTCTGCCAAGATTCTTTGAAATCCAGCCAGGGGATCAGGATAATTAGTCGGGACAAAGTTTGTGTATTAAAACCTTAAAAGGACCATAACTGTGTCAAAAATCATTCAACCAGAACACGGCAAAGAGAGATGCAACTAGGCTTGGTATTCATCATCCCTGCCAAGATTCGTTGAAACAAGGCCATGGGTTCTGAAGAGACTAGTCTGGAAATTATTTGTGTATTAAAACCTTTAAAGGGCCATAAATCTGCCAAATATAATTCAACCAAAATACGGCGATGATATACACAACTAAGCTTGAAACTGATCATCATTGTCAAGTTTCGTTGAAATCCGGCCATGGGTTCAGAAGAATACCCCAGAAAATGTTTGTGTATCAAAAACATTGAAAGGGCCGTAACTCCGCCAAATATCTGTCAATCAGAACATAACGATGAAATGCAAAACTGGGCTTGGTACTTATCATCCCTGCAAAGTTTCGTTGAAATCCAGCCTAGGGTTCAGGAGAACTAGTCAGGACAAAGTTTGTGTATTAAAACCTTTAAAGGGTCATAACTCTGCCAAAAATCATTCAACCGGAACAAAGCTATGATATGTACTAATTAGACATGGAACTGATTATCCCTAAAAAGATTCGTTTAAATCCGGCCAGGAGTTCGAGAGAACTAGTCCAGACGAAGTTTGTGTATTAATACCTTTAAAGGGCCATAACTCCGCCAAAATAATTCAACCTGAACACGGTGACCATATGTACAACTAGGCTTGGTACTGATCATCCCTGAAAAGTTTCATTTAAATCCGGTCAAATGAAGGCCCTTTCGTCTTAACGAGGCAAAATACAGTATTTTTTAACTAAATCAAGGGCCATAACTCTGGTGTTACTAATCCGATTTGGTTGGTTTTCAAAAGCGTTCAATATTTCATTGATAGTAACAATCTGATAAAGTTTGGTAAAGATCGGATGAAAAATAAAGGCAAAATATAGCATTTTTAACTAAATCGAGGGCCATAACTCCGCTGTTACTTGTCCGATCTAGCTGGTTTTCGAACATGTCCGAGCTTTCCTTGATATTAACAATTTGATAACGTTTGGTAAATACTAGATGGAAAATGAAGGGCCTATCGTCTTAACGAAGCAATATATAGCATTTGCAACTAAATCAAGGGCCATAACTCCACTGCTACTGGTCTGATCTGGCTGGTTTTCGAACTCTTTCGAGCTTTCATTGATATTAACTATCTGGTAAAGATCGGATGAAAAATGAAGACCATGTCGTTTTATCGAGGCAAAATACAGCATTTTTTTCAATAATTCAAAGGCACATAACTATGGTGTTCCTAGTCCGATATAGCTGGTATTTTTATTTTTTTCGAGCTTTCATTGATATTAACAATCTGTTAAAGTTTGGTAAAGATGAAAAATGAATGCCCTATCGTCTAAACGAAGCAAAATATAGCATTCTTAACTAAATCAATCGCCATAACACTGCTGCTACTGGTCCGATCTGGCTGGTTTCCGAGCTTTCATGAATATTAACAAAATGGTAAAGTTTGGTAACTATCAGATGAAAACTGAAGGCCATATCGTCTTAACGAGGCAATATATATCATGTTTAACTAAATCAAAGGCCACAACTCTGCTGTTACTGGTCCGATATGGCTGGTTTTCAAACTTATCCGAGCTTTCATTGATAATAATATTCCGGCAAAGTTTGGTAAAGATCGGATGAAAAATGAAGGCCCTATCGTCTTAACGAGTTAAAGTTAACGGACGACGGACAACTCGCCGTCCAAACAAGCTTTGCTGGCCCTTGGCCAGTAGAGCTAAAAATCGATACTTTCTCACAGAGGTCCAAATAGGATTCTATAAAATACTGAAAATACATTGGAAGCAACAAACACAACCAAGAGAGAGAAGAGGCAGTTTCGGTTTTATTAAGTCTGTTCATGAGAGGTAATACATGGCAATGTTGTGGTTGGTTTATAAACATATATATATGCGAATGTCACTACATGTATCAATATTTATTTTGTATATATCGTTTGATAATTATAATACGTGTCACCATATGAGTGTGTCGGAGATGATTGCACCTTCACGTAAAATAAATCATAGTTGCTTAGTTAATGGGTAGTGAATCATAGCACCATATGTCGAGCTACTCGCATCTGAATTCAATGAGCCGAGCAACTCGCATCTGAAGCAAATGAGGCGAGCCGGTTGTATCTGAAGTCAAGGAGGCGAGCCAATCGCATTTAAAATAAAGGAGGCGAACCACCCGCACCTGGAGTCAAGGAGGAGAGCCACACATATCTGAATCAAGAAGGCGAGCCACACACATCTGAAGTAAATCAGGCGAGCCACTCGCATCTGAAGTAAAGGAGACGAGACACTCGCATCTGAAGTCAAGGAGTTGAACCACTCGCATCTGAAGTCAAGGAGTCGAACCACCCGCTTCTGATGTCAAGCCACTCGCATCCACCGTCAAGGAGTCGAGCCACTCGCATCTGAAGTCAGGGAGTCGAACCACTCGCATCCGAAGTCAAGGAGTCGAACAACTTGCATCTGATGTCAAGGAGTCGACTTTCTCGCATCCAAAGTCAAGGAGTCGAGCCACTCGCATTTGAAGTCAAGGAGGCAAACCACTAGCATCTGAAGTCAATGAGTCGAACCATTTGCATCTGAAGCCAAGGAGGCGAGCCACTAGCATCTGAAGTCAAGGAGTCAAACCAGTTGCATCTGAAGCCAAGGAGGCGAGCCACTAACATCTGAAGTCAAGGAGTCGAACCAGTTGCATCTAAAGCCAAGGAGGCGAGCCACTAACACCTGAAGTCAAGGAGTCGAACCATTTGCATCTGAAGCCAAGGAGGCGAGCCACTAGCATCTGAAGTCAAGGAGTCAAACCAGTTGCATCTGAAGCCAAGGAGGCGAGCCACTAACATCTGAAGTCAAGGAGTTTAACCAGTGCATCTGAAGCCAAGATCGAACCAGTTGCATCTGAAGTCAAGGAGGCGAGCCACTAGCATCTGAAGTCAAGGTCGAACCAGTTGCATCTGAAGCCAAGGAGGCGAGCCACTAGCATCCGAAGTCAAGGAGTCGAACCAGTTGCATCTTAATCCAAGGAGGCGAGCCACAAGCATCTGAAGTCAAGGAGTCGAACCAGTTGCTAATGAAGCCAAGGAGGCGAGCCACTAGCATCTGAAGTCAAGGAGTCGAACCAGTTGCATCTAAAGCCAAGGAGGGGAGCCGCTCGCATTCAAAGCCAAGGAGTCAAGCCACCACCATCTGAAGCCAAGGAAGCGAGCCACTAGAATCTGAAGTCAAGGAGTCAAACCAGTTGCATCTAAAGCCAAGGAGGCGAAGCTCTCGCATTCAAAGCCAAGGAGAGGAGCCACTAGCATCTGAAGTCAAGGAGTCGAGCAACCATCATCTGAAGCCAAGGAGGCGAGCCATCAGCATCTGAAGTCAAGGAGTCGAACCAGTTGCATCTGAAGCCAATGAGTCGAGCCACCAGCATCTGAAGCCAAGGAGTCGAGCCACCAGCATCTGAATACAATGAGGCGAGTTGCTTGCATTCAAAGTCAAGGAGTCGAGCCACTTGCACCTGAAGTCAAGGAGGCAAGCCACTCGCATCTCAAGCTATGGAGTCGAGCCACTCGCCATTGAAGTCAAGGACTCTAGTCACATGTATGGAACGCCAATGCTGCCTTCTGATGGTACTCGTCCGTATGTTCTGTGCATTTACCAAGTTGTTCTGTGTTAACTACATTTTGTCCTGTAGAAACATCATTTTGTTCTGTACATTTGTCATTATGTTATGTGCATTTACTAACTCGTTCTGTACTAACGACATTTTGTTGTGTGCATACATCATTTCGTTCTGTGCATTTGTCATTATGTTATGTACCAACGACATTTTGTTGTGTGCATACATCATTTCGTTCTCTGCATTCGTCATTATGTTATGTGCATTTACTAACTCGTTCTGTACTAATGACATTTTGTTGTGTGCATACATCATTTCGTTCTGTGCATTTGTCATTATGTTATGTGCATTTACTAACTCGTTCTGTACTAACGACATTTTGTTGTGTGCTTACATCATTTCGTTTTGTGCATTTGTCATTATGTTATGTGCATTTATTAACTCGTTCTGTACTAACGACATTTTGTTGTGTGCATACATCATTTCGTTATGTGCATTTGTCATTATGTTATGTACTAACGACATTTTGTTGTGTGCATACATCATTTCGTTCTGTGCATTTGTCATTATGTTATGTGCATTTACTAACTCGTTCTGTACATTTTGTAAGTTGTGATGTACATTTGATAAGTCGTTGTGTGCATTTACTAAGTTGTTCCGTTCTGACGCCATTTTGTCTTGTGCATACATCATTTCGTTATGTGCAAACATCGTTATTATGTTCGGATACATTACACTGGGCAACGAAAGGGGTAACACCGGGGGTAGTCATACGGTACCGTAACATCGGTGCGAAAAAACGGAGTATGTAATAATAGCACAACCGTAAGAGTAGGTCGATAGCGGTTATCGCGCCCGTAATATTTACATTATACCGTTATGAGTTAATATTTTTTGCCAATTTTATATAAAGTCGTATAAAGTTTAATTTTTGTAATGTATTGGTTATATTATATACATGTTTGTAAGTGTTCTTTCCCAAATGGTCAAGAAACTGTATCTTTAACGTTCTTATATTAGACATTGTCATTGTCATATATTAAACATATATTAATGTGCTTGTCAGTAATTAAAGAAAGAAAATGTATCATATCTTACGTGTTTTTTTTAATGATTATCGTTCCTGAATTATTTACACGTATGCGAGTCAAGTACAGACAACGTAGTAGTAGATACGTTTCCCATTCTCACTTCTATTATACGTGTCACTAACGATTATCGTTCCTGAATTATTGACACGCCTAATATACGAATTATCGTTCCTGAATTATTTACACGTATACGATTCAAGTACAGACAACGTAGCAGTAGATACGTTTCCCATTGTCACTTCTATTATACGTGTCACTAACGAGTATCGTTCCTGAATTATTGACACGCCTAATATACGAATTATCGTTCCTGAATTATTTACACGTATGAGATTCAAGGACAGACAACGTAGTAGTAGTTTACTGGATTATCGTTACTGAATAATTGACACGCTTAATATACGAATTATCGTTCCTGAATTATTTACACGTATGCGATTCAAGGCATAAAACGTAGATATTAAAATGTAAATTTACGTGGCATCAGTATAAATTCACTTTATTACATAGATTTTGACGTATAAACCACCTTCGGAATCACTGAAAATACGTGTTGAATTATATAAACACAATCCACTTCATTCTTCGAATCTATACACAAAAAATAATTCAGGAACGATAATCCAGTAAACTACTACTACGTTGTCTGTCCTTGAATCTCATACGTGTAAATAATTCAGGAACGATAATTCGTATATTAGGCGTGTGAATAATTCAGGAAAGATAATCGTTAGTGACACGTATAATAGAAGTGAGAATGGGAAACGTATCTACTACTACGTTGTCTGTACTTGACATACGTGTAAATAATTCAGGAACGATAATCATTAAAAAAAAAACGTAAGATATGATTCATTTTCTTTCTTTAATTACTGACAAGCACATTAATATATGTTTAATATATGATAATGACAATGTCTAATATAAGAACGTTTAAGATACAGTTTCTTGACCATTTGGGAAAGAACACTTACAAACATGTATATAATATAACCAATACATTACAAAAAATAAACTTCATACGACTTTATATAAAACTGGCAAAAAATATGAACTCATAACAGTATAATGTAAATATTACGGGCGTGATAATATGGAACGCCAATGCTGCCTTTTGATGGTACTGATCCGTATGTTCTGTGCATTTACCAAGTTGTTCTGTGTTAACTACATTTTGTCCTGTAGAAACATCATTTTGTTCTGTACATTTGTCATTATGTTATGTGCATTTACTAACTCGTTCTGTACTAACGACATTTTGTTGTGTGCATACATCATTTCGTTCTGTGCATTTGTCATTATGTTATGTACTAACGACATTTTGTTGTGTGCATACATCATTTCGTTCTGTGCATTTGTCATTATGTTATGTGCATTTACTAACTCGTTCTGTACTAACGACATGACAAATGCACAGAACGAAATGATGTATGCACACAACAAAATGTCGTTAGTACAGAACGAGTTAGTAAATGCACATAACATAATGGCAAATGCACAGAACGAAATGATGTATGCACACAACAAAATGTCGTTAGTACATAACATAATGACAAATGCACAGAACGAAATGATGTATGCACACAACAAAATGTCGTTAGTACAGAACGAGTTAGTAAATGCACATAACATAATGACAAATGTACAGAACAAAATGATGTTTCTACAGGACAAATGTAGTTAACACAGAACAACTTGGTAAATGCACAGAACATACGGACGAGTACCATCAGAAGGCAGCATTGGCGTTCCATACTATGCATCTGTAATCACGAGTCAATCCATTCGCGTCTGACGTCAAAAAAAATTGCTGTTAACGATTATTTTTTTAGTTTTAGGTTGTCTTTTTAAATGAAAGCATGGGCGATCATGCTCAAAATGAGACATTCAGTAGAAATGAAAGAAAGCGCATACCAAACTAATTGTGACAAATGGCTGTTTTCCGAACGAGAAAATAATGATAGTTACTATGTTACTTGGACGTTGCAATTATATTTGCATACAGAGTACAGACCCTGGCCAGAGAGCCAGCATACGGAAGAAAGTAAATTAGGTTCAATAGCGTGGTCTGTTGTGCTTAATGAAGAAACAAACAGAAAGCTAGCTTATGAATAACAATTAAATGTGTCAGGGTTCATTTTATAATGAAACCGTAATCGTTATTTACGGAAACAGTTATAGATCAGGAAATCTTAATTTAGATAATAAATAACAATTCCCATCTTATGATTAGGCCCTATGTATATACATAAGAACCATAAAGGGACACACGGCAATCTTGTTTGTCTGTTTTCCGAGTCTTGAATATTCAGTATTCGTTTTGTATTGTTCTAGGTTTATACCGTACTTTTGATTCTACCCTTAATAAACCCACGATCCCCAGCAAAAAGCGTTTTTTAATTTATAACCCCGACGGCCACAAGCTCACACTGATATTAAGCTCTGAAACAGGTCTTCTTCCATGACTTGGAGAGTTTCGCAAGAACGCCTTGCACGAAAGCCGTGCTTTAGGTCTGAAGTGTTTCCTACCTACTTAATGGTGGACAGCTCCGTAGTTGATCAGGAGTACCTATGCTATTCTGCAGTTCTCCTCTTCTCAAGCGCAGCAAAAGGAATGTCTCCGAGGCTCGACCAAGCATCGTCTCTCGTTTCGGTCACGTAATTCTATTTAAGTCTATGTTAGTCTATGTAAGTCTATGATGTAAGTCTATGTAAGTCTATGTAAGTCTATGTAAGTCTATGATGTAAGTCTATGTAAGTCTATGTAAGTCTATGATGTAAGTCTATGTAAGTCTATGTAAGTCTATGTAAGTCTATGATGTAAGTCTATGATGTAAGTCTAGGTAAGTATATGAAAGTCTATGTAAGTCTATGATGTAAGTCTATGTAAGTCTATGTAAGTATATGATGTAAGTCTATGTAAGTCTATGTAAGTCTATGATGTAAGTCTATGTAAGTCTATGTAAGTCTATATAAGTATAGGTAAGTCTATGTAAGTCTATGTAAAAATAAATGTAATAGTCGAACAGGAACATGCGAACCCTGTGGCAGGGTCAAATCTTAACCCAGGGTTACCATTTGAAAAACAAACTTGGTAGAGGACCATAAGCTTATAGTAAATGCAAAACATTAAACCTCTGGCCCTTCTAGTTTCAGAGAAGAAGATCGTTTAAGTTTTTCCCTATACAAGTCTATGTAAAACTGTGACCCTCGAGAAGAGGCAGTGTCACCATTCTAGAACCTGGTTTAAACCCAACGGCCTTTTTTGCCACTGACCGTTCCAAGGCGGTTGCCCTATTGTCAACCATTTTATGTTTGTGGTGTCTTATTTGGCCTTTTATTCATCTTTAAATGTGTTCTTTGTTTCTGTGTGTGTTTGTGGTTAACTGTCGTCCTTCAATGCTGCTGTTCCTGTTCGAATTTTATATTTGTAATATGAACTTTGACCTCTAACCCATCTTTTTACTGCAGAATACCACTGATATGCAGGTGGTGGTTCATACTCATACACAGGTGGCTGTATCGGTGTTGGGAACTAAAAAAAAAAAATATTAAAAAAAAAAAAATGTTTTCGTGCTATTTGTTGAAAACAAACATATTTTAAAAAAATCCTGAAAAAATTGTCCCAGAGTATCGTAGTTATAGACAAGGTTTATTACTCTGTCTGGTCAACATTTGATACCTAACTGTTTTCATCAATTATTTCACTGGCCAAATTCAGATAAATATCCACAAATCTGGGCTGGTTGGAACCGCAGATGTATGTCGTTCTCGAAACCGAAAACCGAAAACAATTCGATCAAACCGTTAGTCAAAATGCTTCGAAAAACGCGATTTCCCGGTAGGTATACATCACTGTGAAACAAAATAAAGCACATTATTTACCGTTATATGTTCTTATTTCGGTGGCGATTCCCCGAATGTACCAGAGTCAATCAATTCAATCCGAGATGATTTCAACAACGGAACGAGTAATACACATAAATACCACGCTAACCTTTTTCAAATCGCTGCAATTGACGAGAAATCGCCAGTTTAGAAAACTCACCCCCAATATTTCGGATATTTCAGGCAATTTGTTTTTAAATGTTTACTTGGACGGGTTTTGTAAGCAGCGTTTTCATTGGTCGGCATGCGAATTCCGGTGATCTCCGTAAAACTCGTAAGAAAAATGGAGTGGTTCCCAGCGTTCAGGATATTATCATTAGGAACACCGGGTTCACCGGAATTCGCATGCCGACCAATGAAAACGCTGCTTACAAAACGGTAAATCATGTGCTTTATTTTGTTCCACAGTGATGTATACCTACCGGGAAATCGCGTTTTTCGAAGCATTTTGACTTGTCACAGAAAAACGGTTTGATCGAATTGTTTTCGGTTTCGAGAACGAAATACATCTGCGGTTCCAACCAGCCCAGATTTGTGGATAATTATCTGAATTTGGTCAGTGAAATAATTGATGAAAACAGTTAGGTATCAAATGTTGACCAGACAGAGTAACAAACCTTGTCTATAACTACGATACTCTGCGACAATTTTTTCAGAAAAACTTTTTTTTTAATATATATATTATTTTTTTTAATATAGAAGTATATTTATTTTTTTTAATATATATTTTTTTTTAATATTTTTTTTTTTTAGTTCCCAACACCGATACAGCCACCTGTGTACTCATATACATAATTAAAACAATATACTACGCACCTTTTAGACTTCTTTGTACAGTGTCCATAGCCTCTACTCTTCCCTGCTCTGTCAATCTTCACTGATATCTGATTTTTAACCCTTATTTCCTCTTTCATCTGACTATATCTTTCCGCATTATCTAAGATCAATTCAAATTCCTGTTCAGATATTTGTCCATCTTGTAGAGCTCTTGAAATCAAGTCTGTCATGCTATTTAATTTGCTTTCGGAAAACATTCTGATTTCATCATGTTTCAAATAGCTTTCAAATGTAGATTTTTGCTGATACGCTTACCAGCAGTTCCGAGAAGACTACTAGTACATATTAAAGCAGCTATTTCCAGTGGCACGACAATCGGCGCGGCAATTATAGTTGAATACATGCCACACCCGTTAAAACGCTCGCAGAAGTCAATGCCGTATCAATACCAGCAATACTATTTATTTCACGCCTGTATTGTTTATAAAGCGTTTTTCTTTGCATCTCTTTCTGTTATTAATCTCTGCTCCAATTCAGATATTTTCTGTAGTCTGTAATTCTACCCATATTCTGCAGGCAGTTCAGGATACAACGGTGCTGTTGGTTGCTTCAACTTTCAGTTAAGAACTTTTTAATTTTAAATATCCAATTCAGTTAGTAATGACACTACACCAATATACGAATCGGGCGTATCTTGCTTCGAAATAAAGTTAATTACAGAACCCGCTTTTATTTCAAATGAAACTGAGAAGGCTATGTATCCCGAACGTTCATCATTGGTTAATAGAATGCCGTATCATAATTGCTCCACCCCATCCACTGATAAAACAAACAATACCTCACCAGCCATTCGTAAAATACACCCATCATAAAGTCATAACATACCCAGAATGTTGATGGTGTCCGCCATTACCACCACCCCATTCATACCTATCTTTTATTAGTCCTCCAATCGATTTTTTTATTTTAGCTTTAAGCAGGTTGGTTCTGCCTCCAGCAGTTGTTGTATATTATTGTGTGCGCCTATTATCATATACGCCCTGCTCTACTGCCGGAATTCTGTCATTTATAGAGCTTTCCAGTTGTTTACTACTTCTAGTAATGTCCTTTTTAAGGTCTCGTATGACCTCCACGCTTTTATCATAACTTGCTCCAAATATACTCATTGTTTATGATATGCTATATGTAAATTCTAAAACACAATTAAATGGCAATCCGTGATTGTTTATTTTCTTATTATTTTCATCCCTTACTTCTATCACGGTGCATGATCAAAACTAATTTTCACGGATAAAATATACGTTGCCTGAATAAGAACAGACAAGCACCTCGTTTTATGGAGCTGGAAGGTGATGAGTGGCTTAAAACGGAGGCAAAACCGGCAACAGAACCGTAAGGCTAGATTTAACTTTATAACTAAATATAGTAGAAAAAGTAAGTCATTTTCGCAAAATAAGCATTTGAAATGGTGCACTGTTGTACGGATTTCAGTATTCATTTGACAATAATTAATAAACATTTTTACATTATTTATACCATTTTGTATGCCTTTGTACGCGAGGATAGATACATTAGCATCCATAGTTGCGATATAAGTAAACATGAAGTGTTTCACGGTTGTATAATGATGAAATATCGTTTCATTTAGAGGTACGTAATATTTTCAAAGGCACCTAATTTGCACAACTACGCGGACAAAAAAGAACCTCACTGTTTATCCAATAGGGCACTCAATAAGTAGCTGCTTTTGTCATTGCAATAAAAACGATATCATCTGAAACAGAACATGGTTAAAACTTGTGTATGTACTAACTAAAGTCATTTTTAGTCAATCCAGAACGAGAATCCGTGCCATCAAACTTGAGTGAGATCGCCTCTCCAACGGATCCAACTTCCATTCACGTTCGTCCTAGCAGTTTATCGCTACCCCCACACTCCGGACTTTGAATTTGACAAAGACACAATTGATTTTTATAATGCCATTTTGAACCTACCTAATAATAACTTGTCGATAAACAGGGAATCCGAAGATAACAGAATAAATAACCATGGCTATTTGTTTATTGACACTTGCAGAAATAATAACTTCATTGTCTTGGTAAATGCACGTTTCGAAATATTTCGCTAATTGACTATAGCATTTGCTCTCTCGAAAGCCTAGACTTATTAAATGATTTCGAAGTTATCGATCTTGATCCGCACTTTTCAGACGGTCATGCGCTTCTCTCACTGGTCTTATACACAAACATAAGTACAGCCTTAAATAACGAGAACTTAACCCTACCTAATACACGTAAAATTTCACCCAAATGGGACGAAGATAATAAACATGCTTTTCTAGAGAAACTAGACCGAAGCAAAGTTCAACTTCTCCATAACACAATTACCACGTTTAATTCCAATATTGATCAACAATCTGTAGACAATATTACCGACTCCATAGGGCAACTATTTTACGAAACAGCAATAAATACCTTTGGTTCAAGGAAACCATACAAACCTACGCTCCTTGCAAACAACCCAAACAATAAACCGTGGTTCGGTCATAAATGCCGAAACGCGCGGATCTAGTACAATAAAGCTCGTAAAATATATCAAACACGAACAAACGAGAACAACAAGAATTCATATAAATCGGCCACCAAAACATACAAAAAAACTTTAAATGCATTTATTAATAAATACAAATATGATAGCCAGCAAACACTTAGAAATCTCCATTCAAAACGTCCTAAAGAATATTGGCGATATCTCAATAAGATGAAGCCAAAAACAGTAAGCAAGACGCCGCCATTAAACGACCTGTATGAGTATTTCAAAAATATCAATACATATACTCCAGAAAACGAAGAAGATAATGATCCACTCGAATTTAATGTTGCGGATGACGATGTCATTTTAAACTCGCCTATCACGCCAGACGAGATCTTAAAAAATATATCTAAGCTGAAAAACTCAAAAGCCTCTGCTGATGACCAAATAATAAACGAATATATTAATGTTACTCAAGAAGTCAAGCTGCCGATATATACAAAGCTCTTCAATATTATTCTTGATACAGGGTTTCTCCCAACAAGTTGGTTAGAAGGCATCATTAAACCCATTTTCAAAAACAAAGGCGATCCCTTAAGACCTGAAAACTATCGCCCGATCACCATATTAAGTTGTTTCGGCAAACTGTTTACATCTATACTAAACGAACGAATTAACAAGTTCCTAAATGAAAAAGAAATCTTAGCTGAAAATCAAGCAGGGTTTAGAGCCAAATATTCCACAACTGATCATATATTTGTATTACACAAATTGGTGGAGATGTTACGTTCACAAAAGAAAAAGTTGTTCTGCTGCTTTATAGATTTCACACGGGCATTTGACTCCATATGGAGAATAGGCCTATGGCGAAAACTCCTAAATAATGAAATTAAAGACAAATTCTTCCGTATAATATATAACATGTATCAAAACATTAAATCATGTGTGTCCATAAACAACGACACCTCGAATTTCTTTGTGAGTCAATGCGGAGTCCGTCAAGGTGAAAATTTATCACCGATAATGTTTGCTATCTTTTTAAATGACTTACAGGAGTATTTGCTTAACACAGGCATAGAAGGAATTAGAGTTGAACCCCAAATAAATGTCTTTATAAAGATTATAATACTACTATATGCTGACGATACCATTATCCTAGGTGAGAACCCCGAAAGTTTCCAATTAAGTCTAAATAAATTCCACGAGTATTGTCTATCGTGGAAATTAAAAGTAAGTTACAGCAAAACTAAAATAATTGTCTTTGGTGCCAGAAACACAAACAGCTTCTCATTTAACATAGGACCGGAAAAAATCGAAATAACAAATAAATACAAATACCTAGGAGTAATATTTACTAACTCGGGTAGCTTTCTAAACACAAGAAAACACTTGGCCGAACAAGCCAAGAAAGCGTCATTCTACTTTATCGGAGAATCAATAACCTAGACCTACCCTTAGACCTCCAACTTAAGTTATTCGACCAAACAATTCTACCAATATTAACCTACAATTGCGAAGTTTGGGGATATGAAAACCTAGATATAATAGAACGTGTACATACTGATTTTTTAAAAAGAATTACAAACAGTAAAAAAAGCACCCCTTCTTACATGCTATATGCGGAATTAGGCAGACACCCAATCGCAGTCACTATACAAACGAGAATTATAAACTTTTGGAATAAATTGATCCTAGGTAAACAAACAAAACTTAGTCACTTATGTTATGAATCAATGGTTAATACAGCTAATTACGAATACAAGTGGCTAAAATACATTAAAAATATACTTAACAACACAGGAAATTCCGACATTTGGACTAATCGCCATTTATTTCAAAGCAAATATGTCCATCGATCCATTAAAAAAACTTTAATCGACCAATTTACACAATCATGGAGAGCAGACCTACAAAATTCGTCCAAAGGGCGTAATTATAACCTATACAAAGACGACCTTTCATTTGAACCATATCTAAGTTACCGAGAAACTACTATATTAATGTATTCAAATTCCGAACAATTAACCATAGATTTCCTGTCGAAACTGGTAGGTTTGCGAATATCCAGTACAACTTAAGGCGCTGTACTCTGTGTGACTCTGATATTGGCGAAGAATTTCACTATCTCTTAAAGTGCCCTCATTTCGACCCTCTGCGTAAAAAGTACATTCCACGGTATTTTTACCGTCACGCTAATGTTATAAAATTTAAGGAGCTTCTAACTCATTCGTCAACCAAAATACAAATCAATATATGTGTCTTTGTCCGAATTCTATTACAAACTGTTAAACAATAAGTATATAAATATATATATTTACATGCTTCACATTTGAAGCTGCAATGTTATTCCACGCAACTGTTATCCCCCTAACTTTTCCCACCATATCAAGAACAGAACAGAAGGTCACTAGAAAAACGAATTACATTGGTTATCCCAAAACAACAGTGAATATTAGGAGCCCATCAGTAGCGATTAGGAGCCGAATCGACTTTTATCCGTGAAAATTAGTTTTGATCATGCACCGTGTCTATGTTTAACTCTGTAATAGTCCCGTTAGACAGACAACGAAATTCAGGATGTTACAATTGTGTTGTAACAATGTCACCAATTGTTTTATTAGTAAACTTCGATTAAAGTACTAGGAGAACCGTTTAAATAGTTTTTACTCGTATTTATTTGTTCTAAATTAACGTATAATTGTTTGACTACAGCAAAATCAAGTGGTCTGTCTCAAGTCTATGTACCTTTAAGCCAACCCGAATCTAGGAGTCCGAGGTTAGACAATAGATTGTCCGATAATTCAATTTCTATTTTGTGTTTTCAGAGTTACGATTCCGTTAATATCATTTACTGACAGCGTTGTACCATCAGTTGAAAATATATCAGCTAATTTATCAAAATCAAATAAACCCGATCCAATTTTGATCCAGTTTAGAGGCTTTTTCCTTTTTATAACTTCGTCCTCAATATTATACCAAACTACGCAATATGTGAAACTCCTTAACCCAACTTCAACATCCCCGTTTCGGTTTTCTATATACTGTTGTTAATTAACAGGTTTATTTATATTCGAAATTGTATGATACATTATATAAATTATGATAGATAAAAAATTAAGTTTAATAAGGGCGCCCACTATATACTATCGGAGTCTTTTGATAAGAAAATTATAGGTATAATAAATCAAAATATAGTTCTTACATCTGATGGAAAAAGCTTTATAGCATCATTCCCAGACATATTAGGGAAATAAGAACTCCCCTATGTGAAATCAGATGTTCTTGTACAAAGCAGATTCTATGATTGGCTCACTGTTCAAGTGCCACGTGTATTACCAAACCAGAAGGATATGATTTGAAATGAGAGTAGCATTGCCACAAGACCCCAGTTGGAATGGTTTTAATAATTATTATGACCGCAGTCAGGGGCGTAGCTTGGCTGAAAATGATGTGTAGGCCGAGTTCTAGTGGGGTCCGGGGCAAGCTCCCCCGAAACTTTTTAAGCTAGACTGTCGGAGGTGCGTTTTGGCGAATATTTCGTACCGGTGAATATGTCTATAAGAGCATCAATATCCTTACTTTTTACCGTAAATTATGTATCTTATAACTAAAAAGAAGCTGAAAACATTTACCCATCGGTTAGGTCTGGATCATATTTGAGTATATTTTGTTACGATTTTATAATTTAGCCCCTTATCCCCCTAGGCCTCCGATTTTTATTGCATTTTTGGCATTTTTATTTTTTCGTTTTCTCAGAAAAAAGTGTAGGCCACGGCCTACACGGCCTATAGGAAGCTACGCCCCTGGCAGTGCTTATGGAAGAATATGTAGCGAATTCAACGTAGATAAAAATACGGATTGGCGACAAAAACAAAGTTGATCAAGGATTAGAGACGATTTATCAATATCACACTGAGAGGGGTTATTATCCCATGCCATCAGACGCAAATACTGACAGCAAGTGGCATAGCTTTACGGAATAAAGTGTCGTGTAGATTATATAGCGGAAGGATCCGAAGCAAACGATATATGGACTACATTTATACTTGATAAGTCGGACGGATTCACACAGGCAAGAGTAGGAAGAATTAATGATTCTATAAGGACTTATTGCTGGGCAATTCTCGGCTCGCAATCTCAAACAAGAACGGATATCATAGGTACTGGTACGGCGTTTGATGCTCAGAAGCAATTTCGCAAGCCAAGCTTGCCAATGGCCAAGCCAAGTATCAAGATATCAAGATACGTTAAAATATGCCAGAAGTAAAGTAGATTTTGTTTTTGGAGTTGGTTTATATATGTCGCCGAATGATATGGAGCTTCAAATTGGAACTATTCAAGATTATAATAATGAAATTGTCATAGCAAAAGAAAACCAATCGCTCGGATTAAATAATAACGCGAATATAACACCTGTACCACCAAGGATATTCGCTCTCGTGCAAGGCGCAAATACGAATAAACGGGGAAACAGTCTCCACCCGCGGAACAAAAGAATTTTGCAGAAAATCATGACGATAAAAAAACTGCTTTGATTGTTGGTGGTATAGTTGTTGGGTTGTCATCAATAGTATTGTATGAAATTACTTCTTAGTAATCCATTCTTTGGCGGCAACATATAACAAAGAAGCAATAGCAGTAACTAAAGCCCACAGATTGTTTCCAAGCAAGTTTACTACTTTTCCAGTAGTAGATAATAACCAAGACACAATAGATCCAGTTACTCCGGGCAAGGCTGACGCGGCTTTTTCAGCAAGTGTAGAAAGAAGCTTAACAATATTACTTTACTGTTTTTTACCTATTCTTGTACTCCCCCTCCGTCTTTATGTAGGGGTGTTGTTGGTGTAGTTTCGCCTGTGCCTGATGGAATAATTGCCTCAACTATCATACCAATAATCATCACAGTCGCAGTCAAAACACTAACTATAGTTATAACTTGCTGCTTTAAGGACTATTGGTCAGCCATCTTTGAAAAGAAAATCCAAAATGGATGGGGTATGGTTAATTGAAATTTTCATCCAAATGCATACAATGTCAATGATATAATAGATGACAGTAATTCAACACTATTGATGTGAACATAATATCAGAAACAAAATTTATTTGGCAGAAATAGTGCCCTTTATATTCGAAAAGTACTCGAAGATGTTTTGTTTTTTATGTTAAATAAATTTGTCCATAGAATTGTCCATTTATCCAAAAATGGCACACTAGAAATCATTTTTAAATTAAATACGACATGTTATCACATCATCCGAATTTCAAAGTCAATCATTGTAAAAAAAAAAAAAGCTATTCTTTCAATGGCATGTACTTTCAAAATAATTTTAATGTTATCGTATGGTGGCACTAACGGGTTTTAATTGTTAAACTATTATAAACAAGAGGCCCAAGAGGGCCTGTGGACGCTCTACTGGCTAACATGGCTCTTATAATATCAATGAAGCGAGTGACTGCTATTTATGTTTTCTTATAAGTTTCTAGCAAAAAACAGCTTTTTAACTAAATCAAAGACCATAACTAAATAATCTGGTAAAGTTTGGTAATGATCAGATGAAAAATGAAGGCCCTACCGTATTAACGAGGCAAAATATAGCATTTTTAACTAAATCAAGAGCCATAACTCCTCTGTGACTGGTTTTTCGAACTTGTCCGAGCTTTCATTGATATTAACAATCTGTGCAAGTTTGGTAAAGATCAAATAATAAATGAAGGTCCTAGAGTGTTCACAAGGCTTAATATGGCATTTTCCAGCAAAACAAGGGCCATAACTCCGTTGAAATTATTTCGATCTTGCCGGTTTTTGAACTTGTTCGAGCTTTCATTGATATAAAGACACTGGCGAAGTTAAGTAAAGATTCGATTAATATTGAAGGCCCTAGAGTGTTCACAAGGTAGGAAATAGCATTTTTCAGAAAAAACAAGGGCCATAACTCCAGTGTTAATGATCCGATTTAACTGGTTTTCAAACTTGTTCGAGCTTTCATTGAAATTAACAATCTGTGCAAGTTTGGTAAAGATCAAATAATAAATGAAGGTGCTAGAGTGTTCACAAGGCAGAAAATGCCATTTTTCAGAAAAAACAAGGGCCATAACTCTGGTGTTAATGACCCAATTCAGCTGATTTTTGAACTTGTTCAAGCTATAATTAGTATTAACAATCTCTGCAAGTTTGGTAACGATCAAATAATAAATGAAGGTGCTAGAGTGGTCACAAGGCAGAAAATGGAAATTTTCAGAAAAAACAAGGGCCATAACTCCGGTGAAATTATTCCGATCTGGCTGGTTTTGAACTTGTCCGAGCTTTCATTAATATTAACAATCTGTGCAAGTTTGGTAAAGATCAAATAATAAATGAAGGTGCTAGAGTGGTCACAAGGCTTAAAATGGCATTTTTCGAAAAAAACAAGGGCCATAACTCCGGTGAAATTATTCCGATCTGGCTGGTTTTCGAACTTGTCCGAGCTTTCATTGGTATTAACAATCTCTGCAAGTTTGGTAACGATCAAATAATAAATGAAGGTGCTAGAGCGTTCACAAGGCAGAAAATGGAAATTTTCAGAAAAAACAAGGGCCATAACTCCGGTAAAATTATTCCGATCTGGCTGGTTTTTGAACTTGTCCGAGCTTTCATTAATATTAACAATCTGTGCAAGTTTGGTAAAGATCAAATAATAAATGAAGGTGCTAGAGTGTTCACAAGGCAGAAAATGCCATTTTTCAGAAAAAACAAGGGCCATAACTCTGGTGTTACTGACCCAATTCAGCTGATTTTCGAACTTGTTCAAGCTATAATTGGTATTAACAATCTCTGCAAGTTTGGTAACGATCAAATAATAAATGAAGGTGCTAGAGCGTTCACAAGGCAGAAAATGGAAATTTTCAGAAAAAAACAAGGGACATAACTCCGGTGAAATTATTCCGATCTGGCTGGTTTTCGAACTTGTTCAAGCTATAATTGGTATTAACAATCTGTGCAAGTTTGGTAAAGATCAAATAATAAATGAAGGTGCTAGAGTGTTCACAAGGCAGAAAATGCCATTTTTCAGAAAAAACAAGGGCCATAACTCCGGTGAAATTATTCCGATCTGGCTGGTTTTCGAACTTGTCCGAGCTTTCATTAATATTAACAATCTGTGCAAGTTTGGTAAAGATCAAATAATAAATGAAGGTGCTAGAGTGTTCACAAGGCAGAAAATGCCATTTTTCAGTAAAAACAAGGGCCATAACTCTGGTGTTACTAACCCAATTCAGCTGATTTTCGAACTTGTTCAAGCTATAATTGGTATTAACAATCTGTGCAAGTTTGGTAAAGATCAAATAATAAATGAAGGTGCTAGAGTGTTCACAAGGCAGAAAATGCCATTTTTCAGAAAAAACAAGGGCCATAACTCTGGTGTTAATGACCCAATTCAGCTGATTTTTGAACTTGTTCAAGCTATAATTAGTATTAACAATCTCTGCAAGTTTGGTAACGATCAAATAATAAATGAAGGTGCTAGAGTGGTCACAAGGCAGAAAATGGAAATTTTCAGAAAAAACAAGGGCCATAACTCCGGTGAAATTATTCCGATCTGGCTGGTTTTGAACTTGTCCGAGCTTTCATTAATATTAACAATCTGTGCAAGTTTGGTAAAGATCAAATAATAAATGAAGGTGCTAGAGTGGTCACAAGGCTTAATATGGCATTTTTCGAAAAAACAAGGGCCATAACTCCGGTGAAATTATTCCGATCTGGCTGGTTTTCGAACTTGTCCGAGCTTTCATTGGTATTAACAATCTCTGCAAGTTTGGTAACGTTCAAATAATAAATGAAGGTGCTAGAGCGTTCACAAGGCAGAAAATGGAAATTTTCAGAAAAAACAAGGGCCATAACTCCGGTAAAATTATTCCGATCTGGCTGGTTTTTGAACTTGTCCGAGCTTTCATTAATATTAACAATCTGTGCAAGTTTGGTAAAGATCAAATAATAAATGAAGGTGCTAGAGTGTTCACAAGGCAGAAAATGCCATTTTTCAGAAAAAACAAGGGCCATAACTCTGGTGTTACTGACCCAATTCAGCTGATTTTCGAACTTGTTCAAGCTATAATTGGTATTAACAATCTCTGCAAGTTTGGTAACGATCAAATAATAAATGAAGGTGCTAGAGCGTTCACAAGGCAGAAAATGGAAATTTTCAGAAAAAAACAAGGGACATAACTCCAGTGAAATTATTCCGATCTGGCTGGTTTTCGAACTTGTTCAAGCTATAATTGGTATTAACAATCTGTGCAAGTTTGGTAAAGATCAAATAATAAATGAAGGTGCTAGAGTGTTCACAAGGCAGAAAATGCCATTTTTCAGAAAAAACAAGGGCCATAACTCCGGTGAAATTATTCCGATCTGGCTGGTTTTCGAACTTGTCCGAGCTTTCATTACTATTAACAATCTGTGCAAGTTTGGTAAAGATCAAATAATAAATGAAGGTGCTAGAGTGTTCACAAGGCAGAAAATGCCATTTTTCAGAAAAAACAAGGGCCATAACTCTGGTGTTACTAACCCAATTCAGCTGATTTTCGAACTTGTTCAAGCTATAATTGGTATTAACAATCTGTGCAAGTTTGGTAATGATCAAATAATAAATAAAGGTGCTAGAGCGATCACAAGGCAGAAAATAGCAATTTTCAGAAAAAACAAGGGCCATAACTCAGGTGTTACTGATCCGATTTGGCTGTTTTTCGAACTTGTCCGAGCTTTCATTGATATTAACAATCTGTGCAAGTTTGGTAAAGATCAAATAATAAATGAAGGTGCTAGAGTGGTCACAAGGCTTAATATGGCATTTTTCAGCAAAACAAGGGCCATAACTCCGGTGAAATTATTCCGATCTGGCTGGTTTTCGAACTTGTCCGAGCTTTCATTGATATCAACAACCTGTTAAAGTTTGGTAAAGATCGGATGAAAAATGAAGGCCCTATTGTGGTAACAAGACAAAAGTTAACGACGGACGACGGACGACGGACGGACGGACGGACGGACGGACGACGGACAACTCGCCATCCCATAAGCTCTGCTGGCCTTCGGCCAGTAGAGCTAAAAATGGCAACTATATTTTTGGATGCATTAAACACAACTGAGTGACTGTTGTGAATAGAAACATGGCAAAACCAGAGTAATGTATTATTATATTTGAATAAAAACAGCATAAGCTAAATAATAACATATGAATACGATCAAATGACCTGTTTATCCGAATGTTTCACCATACCGCATGTTTCAATTTACAATTCACGTACATGCTTTTCATGTGTATCATGTGTGTGTGTTGAAGGCACATGGCGAATAAAGAAAATCTTAATTTTTAACAATGTTGTACTCCGAATTTTGGATGATGTGATAACATGGCTTACTTTATTTAGAAATGATGTCTCGTGTGCCATTTTAAGATAAATGGACAATGCTATGGACAAATGTATTTAACATAAAAAAAACATCTTCGAGTAAAATTGTACTAAACTATTCGAATATAAAGGGCACTATTTCTGTAAAAATAAATATTGTTTCTGATATTATGTTTACATCAATAGTGTTGAATTACTGTCATCTATTATATCATTGTTCATGTCTATAATATGCATTTGGATGAAAATTTCAATTAACCATACCCCATCCATTTTGGATTTTCTTTTCACGGTTTTTGGTTAAATTCTAAAGCTCTATGTATTTTCTTTAGTTTCATCCCAAGAGAGATATAGAGTTGAAGTTTCCTATAATATATTACATATCTTTCTTTGTCTCGGAGATTTGGGACTAATATTTCTACATTAGCCATTTTGTTATTTTCCAGCAGTTCCTGTTGATACTCTGATATCCATTCTGTTCTTTCGGGGGCTAAGTAATAGATAGAGTCTGGTCTCAGCGAGTTGGCTTATTTAAACACCGAGATGGGCATCGAGGTGTTTAAATAACCAACGAGCTGAGACAGACTCTATCTTTTTTGTAGCATGGTGTACTTAGTAACACTGTGACGTCATAGTGACTGTACTCTAAATTCCAATATCCGGTAGTTGTAGAACGGCATAGCCACGCCCCTTTAGTTACCCTAAATTAAACGATTTAATGCTCTGCATTCATCAAAGGAAATGTCACCGACCATGCTACAAAGGATAGTCATTATGAGTTTTGTGAAGTTCGCAAGGGTATCAAGTATATAACCCTTATCCTTGTCTTGGGGATATAAATATATATCCTTGTCTTGGGGATATAAATATATCGGATAGATTCCGGTTTAACACCTTTTTGTACGAAATCATGCCTTTTCGATACCATTGAAATTCCACCCCTCATACCTTTCTCTGTGAATAAATGTTTGTCATAGTCAGTCAGTAGTTCTAAAGTTATCTTTGTATATTTCAGTAAAGCATACCAAGATAAACCGGGGACTGTGTAGTAGTGCGGCGGGTCAAGTCTATAAGTTTCCATACAGGTGTTTCTGGAAGTTTGGAATACATCGGCTAGTAGAGTGATGTCTGTTTTCAAATATAAATCGTGATAATCCTCGAGTGTTTTGCAATTGAATTCTTTCCATATTTTCTGCGAGTGTTCGTAATCTTGTGTACTTATACTCCCACCTGTCAGACTACTGTAGAATTCTCTATTTGGGGTAATTGCGTCTCTTGGAATTTGTCATATATTCGTAAGGATGGACACCCTTTCTGAGAAGTAAATTTGCTTGAGAACCAAATTCTTTTCTCGTAATTTTAAAATCGTCATTTGCCTCTACTAATTTCTCCAGGGATGATAACATAAACTGAAAACTATCTAAGAATGTAAGTTGTCCGAGGTTGAAACATGTATTTTTCCGATACCTTTGCTATTTGTTGCATTATCAGATGGCTGTCATAGCCCTTGAGATTAAGAGATATTGTAGCATGGTCGGTGACATTTCCTTTGATGAATGCAGAGCATTAAATCGTTTAATTTAGGGTAACTAAAGGGGGGTGACTATGCCGTACTTCAACTACCGGATATTGGAATTTAGAGTACGGTCTCTATGACGTCACAGTGTTACTAAGTACACCATGCTACAAAAAAGATAGAGTCTGTCTCAGCTGGTTGGTAAAGGTAGCGCCGTGGTGTAATGGTTAGCATTGCGGCGTAGTAACCCAGGGATCGCGCGTTCAATCACAGCCAGGACCGAATTTGGGTTAATTACCGAAATATTTCAAAAGTATTTCCTACCTTACCAGTCCTTCGGATGAGACTTAAAATCTAGGTCTGCTCGCTAAAATGCTTAGTGCAATACAGCGAGGATAAATAAACGCTTATACACACTCAGCTGGTTGGTTATTTAAACACCTCGATGGGCTACGCCCATCTTGGTGTTTAAATAAGCCAACTCGCTGAGACCAGACTCTATCTATTACAAATTGTATGTGATTTTTTCCTTGAATTGTATGCGATTCTTTATCATATAATAGCAATAAATTAATCCTTTCTATTTCTTTTGGTTGGCTCGAAACATGATAAGGTACTATACCTTTTTCATATCCATACACGTCGATAGCAAGATTATTTAGTTTTTCCACTTTGTGTATTTGCGAGACTTGGGTGGGAAAATTTCAGTAAAGTCAAGTCCATCATCCTCAGGATAACTTGATGTTCTATATGAATGGATAAAGCAGACCTCAAAGACCATCACAAACATTCATCGTCTTGGTTTTAGCCTGGTTCCCTGGCCTCCCACAATGCTTTTCTACTGTGCAAAGCATTGTGGGAGGCCAGGGAACCAGGCTAATTGATAATTGCTTTTTTTTCGGTGGAGGTATGTAAGAAGAGCCCTTTAGTGGTTCATACTTCGCTATATTTAAGTATAACGTTATACATCTACCAATCTCCCATCCAGAACCTTCTTTTGTACATTCTCAATAGTATTAATAGCATTCTCTATATGAGATAGAGATTTCTTATTGTCATCATCGATAGACTGAGGGGAGAGAGTGGCGTGTTGATAACTGTAGAATGTTCCCTCAGTAGTTTTGATTTCATCCCCTTCTCTTTTTTAAATTCTAAATTACAGCAATTTGAAATGTTAACCCATTTAAATCTTTAAGGTCATTGTTAATCTTACTCATCAGAACAGAGCGTTTATCTTTCATCATTTCAGACGGTCTTTGTATTTTTCTGCAAGTATTTCTGCAAGTATTCTGCAAGTATTTCTGCAAGTATTTCGTAAGACTTCAAATACCCACATTGTGTCTGCTCCGTTAATTTTAGTTCATCCTTTTGCTTATCTCTTTTCTTCTTTCTACGCCGTCTTTCTCACAGACTTCCGAGAGCTTAAGAAGGCTGCTCGAGAGCATGGAGAGCTTCCGAGGCTTAAGGTAGCGCCTCGTATTCTTCATCAGTTATTTTACCTTCACTACGAAGTCGGTTTACCAGGTGATCTACACTAATCATATGTGTTACTTATATGTATTTTTTCTATAATTGGATTTTTTTCACACCATTTTGTAATCAATTAAATACAAAAGTATAAGTAATAAAGATGGGAAGAAGATGTTTCCTAAAAATAGGTTCGTATGTACCCTGTAAATATTTGCCTACTGAACATTCAGACTATTGTACTTTCATAAATGTATCTTAAGTTTGGTAAAAGTAAAGCAAAACCTTGCGAAAATGTGGTAATGGCACAACAGGTAAATATCAAATTTGTGTTTCTTGTAGTGGGAAAAATTTATATCATTTAAGTACTACAATCAAATGCGATATATTTTAGAAACCTGCAGACTAAGACAAATATGTTTTTAAACTATAGGATATGTATATAAAAGGTTAGTCTAGGTTTACCACTAATTACAGGTGAAGTTGAATGTAGTTCCTATAATAAAAAGTAATCCCTCCTTTCTGATGAAAACGGGCATAATAAGTAGGGGAAAACTGCCCATTTCTATTCGATTTTGTGGTTGTATGTATAAGAAGGGTATTAATAAGTTTTACTGGATCACTGATGAACATTTTCGAAATTTCGACTCTTTGCTTACACTTTGTGAGCAATGAAAACAGGTCAATGAAAACAGCAGTACCCTTGACCTGTTTAGTAAACAAACAAGAACTTTCATACATTACACTGTTGCATTATCCATACAAGAGTTGAATTTGCAGCAAATCATTAATATGTGACACCTATGGGGAAAATAATAAGTGGTATAATACCTCTAGACCACAGGCGAGAGGAGCGAGGCTGTGGTCCAGAATGAGGCTGTGAAAAATCGCAACACGGCTGAGTCCCAGATTCCTCATTTTATATACTACTCAATGAAAGCTTGGACGAGTTCGAAACTAGCCAGGTCAGACCATTTACACCGGAGTTATGGCCCTTGATTTTCCGAAATATGCTATAATTTTTTCCCGTTAATACGATAGGGCCTTCGTTTTTCCTCCGATCTTTTTCAAACTTTACCAGATTGTTGATATCAATGAAAGCTCGAAAGAGTTCGAAAACAAGCCAGATCGGACCATTTACACAGGAGATAGGGTCCTTGATTTTCTGAAATATGGTATATTTTGTTCTCGTTAACAGGATAGGTCCTTAATGTTTTATCCGATCTTTTTCAAACTTTACCAGATTGTTGATATCAATGAAAGCTCGGACGAGTTTGAAAACGAGCCAGTTTGTAATAGTAACACCGAGTTATTACCTTTGATCTATTTAAAACTGCTGTATATTGCCTCGTTAACACAATAGGACCTTCGTTTTCATCAGATCTTTACCAAACTCTACCATTGTTGATAATAATGAAAGCTTGGACGAGTTCGAAAACAATCCAGATCGGACCGGTAACACCAGAGTTATGGCACTTGATTGAGTTTAAAATATTTCATCCGATATTTACCAAACTTTACCAGATTGTTACTATCAATGAAAGCTTGGACAAGTTTGAAAACCAACCAAATCGGATTAGTAACACAGGAGTTATGATCCTTGATTTATTTCAAAGATGCTGTATTTTGCCTCGTGAAGACGATAGGACCTTCATTTAGCCGGATTTCAGTGAAACTTTGCAGGGATGGTCAGTACCAATAAATACTAAAAAGGTGATCCCTTGGAAGCAACAAACACAAACAAGAGAGAAAAGTAGCAGACTAGGTTTTATTCAGTCTGTTCATGAGAGGTAATTATAAGATGCAACACCTCTCACGCCTCCTAGCACCGGCTTAAGTGATATTCTACTTTAAAGCAACACAGAATGGGCTTGACGATCCCAAAGGACCAGTAAATAACCAAGCCTGGTTGTACATATCGTCACTGTGTTCCGGTTGAATGATTTGGCAGAGTTATGGCGCTTTAAAGGTTTTAATACACACATTTTGTCTGGACTAGTTCTCCTGAACCCCTGGGCAGATTTCAACGAGACATTTTAGGGATGATCAGTACCAGGTCTAGTTGTGCATATCGTCGCCATGTTATGTTTGAATGATTTTTGGTGGAGTTATGGCACTTTATAGTTTTAATATACAAATT
The DNA here is from genome assembly GCA_037043455.1 of Cyrtodaria siliqua. NCBI lineage: Eukaryota > Metazoa > Mollusca > Bivalvia > Adapedonta > Hiatellidae > Cyrtodaria > Cyrtodaria siliqua. Next base: position 66,216 of record JAWPHD010008018.1, on the reverse strand, counting down.
TGTCCGCAATAGTTCTCCTGAACCCCTGGTCGGATTTCAATGAAACTTTACAAGGAAGATCATTATCAAGCCTAGTTGTGCATATCTTTGTCGTGTTCTGGTTGAATGATTTTTGACGGAGTTGTGGCTCTTAAAGTTTTTAATACACAAACATTGTTCAGACATCTCTTCTGCATTCCTGACACGATTTCAACAAAACTTGGCAGGGATGATGAGTACCAAGCCTAGTTGCGCATATCAGCGCCGATTTCCAGTTGAATGAATTTTGGCAGAGTTATGGCCCTTTAAAGGTTTTATTACACTAACTTTGTACGGACTAGTTTTCCTGAAACTCTGGCCAGATTTCAGCGTAAACGTGGCAGGGATGATCAGTACCAAAGCTTGTTGCGCATGTCATCGCCATGTTCTGGTTGAATGATTTTTGACAAGAGTTATGGCCCCTTACACATAAAACTTTATCTTTATCCAGTAGAGCGTCCACAGGCCCTTTTGGGCCTCTTGTTTATGATTTTTAACCTTTCTCGTTTTTGTCAAAATGCAAACAAAAATGTCAAAGCACTTGCTCGTTTGCTTCATGATCACCCCTCGTGATCTTTAAATGTTCATAAATGTTAACATAACTTCTGCACATGTATGCATATATGAAATAGTGGTATGTATCAATGCATATTCTTAGATCTGTGCAGAATTAATTTTGTGTTGACATATCCTTCATTAAACCAAGTGTGGTTGGCAACCCGAGTGAAGTTTCTGAGGAGTTACAGTCACCAGCTTTCACATTAATTCAACTGCATGTTACATTTAATAAGTATGCAAGTGGTTATAATTCTGGCAAGGAAATAAACCATAAAATACCAGCGTTACATGCATCTACAAGATCGGTTACAAACCCTGTAATAGTTAGAGGTCACCAGATGTTGTACAGACACACAGAAGGACAAAGCGTACCTGTATAGTCCCCCACCAGTTTAACTGGTAAGAGACTAAATACATCTACAGTGGTATTTTATATAGGTGGTAATTTATATAGGTGGTATTTTATATAGTGGTATTTTATATAGGTGGTATTTTTTATAGGTGGTATTTTATAAAGTTGGTATTTTATATAGGTGGTATTTTATACAGGTGGTATTTTATATAGGTGGTATTTTTTATAGGTGGTATTTTTTATAGGTGGCATTTTATATAGGTGGTATTTTTTATAGGTGGTATTTTAAGTAGAGTTTAACATACAAACTAAGATGGCCAAAGTCGTTAGTTCAACAATTTTAATAAAAAAAATTCTAGCATAGCAACTGTTGGACAATAAATATTCAACATAATTTCACTCAACATGATTTGAAAACAATTTAACATTCACACATATTTCAAAGTTCTGGTCCCATTGGTTTTAACTGCACTAGTTTCCAATCAACATAATACATGCTTCAATACCACTAAATTTAATCATTGCACTTATATTAATATGCATATTCATAATTTTGGAATGACATCATCAAAATAATTGCCTATAATTGACCAATCCACTCAAATTACTTGCCCTGAATAAAAATAATTGTAGAAAGAATTATATTAAAAATATGTATCTTCTTTTGGTGCTGTCTTATTTAAAAACACCGATGTGGATACATTTAATTTAAATTATGGTTAAAGATTTTGATTTATCATAGAGGCCGAGGATCAAGTCCTAGTGACCAGCCTTCATTTTTACCAAATGAATATCTCAATTTGTAACTTTTGCCCGGATGTGAAAGTTACAAATAGATAGATGCAGCTGAACAAAAGAAACTAACAACTAAGGTAAAATGTTGCATTAAAGCTGGTGATTTGACAGGTAGAATAAACACAACTGCATCATTACAAAAGGAGACAAAAGTAGTCATTGCAAGCTTTGCTGTCTGCCAGAAAACATCAGATAAGTATTAGTTCTCTTTTATTGATAATTTACCCCACATATTGTTAATATTACCCACATTGGGCATAAAAACAACTAATTAAATAAGCCAATACAGAAGAAGACAGCAGAAACCATGCTTAATTTACAAACATTTTAGTTTCAGAAGCGTGTCATTAAATGCTCTGTTCCTTTGTAACATAGAGCAGGCATGTGTCCAGGTTCCAAACGAAGGTAAAATGTATTGTAAGGTAAAATGTATTGTAACGTAAATTTACAAAAACTCTGTAATTTCTATGTAATACAGGAGATATCACACAGGTGTACCATAATCTATGTAATATTGCAGATATCACACAGGTGTACCATAATCTATGTAATATTGCAGATATCACACAGGTGTACCATAATCTATGTAATACAACAGATATCACACGGGTGTACCATAATCTATGTAATATTGCAGATATCACACAGGTGTACCATAATCTATGTAATACAACAGATATCACACAGGTGTACCATAATCTATGTAATACAACAGATATCACACGGGTGTACCATAATCTATGTAATACAGTAGATATCACACAGGTGTACCATAATCTATGTTTTAAAGGGACACACAGCAATCTTGATTTTTTAAAAACACACAGCGTCTCATTAGTTTTTCTATATAACTTGTATTTGTTCAATCATTGATATTAATTATTAGAACAGTATTAAGCAAATTCTTTTTCCATATAACTAACTGTTGATAATATTCCACCAATATGTTTAAATATATGGTAGAATAGAACAAAAAAATGAAAACTCAAACTTTTTATTCAATTACATGCAAGCAGCTTTAAAGTCAAAATGATACTGGATAAATAAATCGAGATGCTAATTTAAGTGCTTGATAAACCTTCAAGATTTCCGCGTGTCCCTTTAAAATGTTTTAGGTGGTGCTGTGGTCTACTGGCCAGTTTAGTAGTCCAGTTATCTTGCGTTCTATTCAACCAGGAACAAATTTGGATTAATCCGCAAAAAACGATTAAAACGAATTTCACGCCTGACCCATCCTTCTAATGGAACTTTAACAGAGGTGTCCTCACTAAAATACCCAGTCCAATAAAGTGAGGAAAAACACTTACCGGTATGTATATGCATGCAAAACATTTTACAGTTTGCTAGGAATTGAACATGTCTGAAATTCGAAACTTGGAATATAATTTTACCTATTTACTTTAATAACATTAGCTTCCATGAACACCAATCTACAATAACCATATTATCTAAACAGTCCAGATAAATCATCATTCACATCATTGTCTTTGTTCATTTCCAAGACTCATTTTCACATCAACTATAGCTCTGACAGTATAATGAATAGGTGGATGACTGTTTTTAAAACTATTGCACATTTCCCTATGGTCTTTCATTATGTCCGAACTTGAAATCGCCCAGCCTTGGTTAAGTATTTAACTCCCTTAAACGGCTTGTATTTCTGAAAATAAAAAACAAACGCTTTTATTAACTGAACAAGGACGGGGGCGTTACAACCTGCCGCACATCTGGGACAAGATGTTAACATCGCTCATTAATCCCTTGAGTGGTGTTAATGACCAGCAGAGTAACATCAGTCTGCTGAAGAAGTCCTAAGTATCAGGACGGAAGTTCCAGGTTAGCTTTCTAATTTATTGTGTACGAGGGCTGTTTATTATGTAATGTTACCCCATATATAAAAATATGACACATGCAAATATTTAAATTTCTTTTATTACATCCCTTCAAAGCAATCACTGTGACATGAAATACACTTTTTAAGTCTCAATATCCACTTAGGATACCCAAAAGACACTGGTAAACTGCAGAACCGAGTGCTTGTCTAGAAGCAAAGAATCTCACTGAAAGATTCTTTTTAAGTCTTGGGAACAAGAAAAAGTCACAGGGTGCAAGGTCTGGTGAGTATGGAGGGTGTCGAAGCACCTTGGCCTTTTTCTGCTGCAGAAACTGTGTAACCATGGAGTGGTTATGTGGAGCGGCATTATCATGGAGGAGGTGGACGCCACATAGTCCACTCCTTGGTCGACGCTTAAGGAAGTATTCCTTGACCTTTCTGAGAACTTGCTTGTAAAAAGAGACAGTAACAGTCCTGCCACCTTTAACTGGACTTTGAGTTAAGGGCACCTGTGACGTAAAAAATGTGGCATACATAACCTTTTTAACGCTCTGCACTCTTTTAGCAACAGAATGTCTAAGTGTATTTTTGGCAGCCCATATTTTGTTAATTATCTTTCTCTGTGGCTCAAAATAGTGAACCCATGTTTCATCACCAGTCACTATGTTTGCAAAAAGTCTTGGATCATATCTTGGGTACATTTTCAGTAATTCGCGGGCTGCCTTAGCACGTTACACTTTTGATCGTTTGTCAGAATGTGTGGGATCAACAGTGCAGAAATACGCCTAACTTTAGGTATCTTTTTCAGAATTTTAAATGCTGAACCCGTTGATATCCCGACTGTGCTCGCTATCAGGCGCGTAGCTGCCTATACGCGAGTACGCGGCTGAATCCACATGATTCTGACAAAAGCACCTCAGAACGCCCAGAATGCACCATTGTTTTCAAAATTTTGCCTTATCTTCAACTGGTTTGTCAAAGTTTAATTTTTTTAATCCACCTGCAAACTGTCATATATGACACTTGATTATCCCCATATGCACCACATACTGCAGAATATATCGCTTTTGCACTTATTCCAAGTCTATGGCGCATTTGAATATAACTCCGAATTTGCACACTATTTTCCACTCGTTTTCCTACCATGATTTAGCCTAGTGTAAAAATAAACATACTCTCACGGGAATATAAATGATATCAATTAAAATGGGAGGAATTGAAGCGTAAATAGTGTATAATGCATGAGATTCAGGTTTATATTGAAAATGTTATATATGGGGTAACATTACATAATGAATGGCCCTCGTATGTGGTTGAAAAGCTACAATTCTCATCAAGTAATGAATAATACCACACAAATACCACACAAATACCACACAGTCAAACTTCCACCAAAATACACGTTTACTAACACAACCACATCTTCACTCAAATTTATTTATACAATTCAAAGATATCTAGCTATACAGTCATTTAGTATAATTACGGAAGTGGTAGGTAAAAGCAGCATAATATGTCGGAATAAACAACTAAGTTAAGGCTGTTTAAGGCCTCAGTTTCAACTGTCATGAAGGTAAGTGCAAACTAAAGGTTTCAAAATAATACTAAACCATTTTAACAGATATCTAGATGAAATTAGTTGTGGAAAGTACAAAAATAATTTAGGGCTATTCCATTAAAACATACCCGGGACCCAAGGAAGACAATTTAACCTACCGGGTATCTCCCGAAATTTTCGGAAACTCAATTTTGCATCTATTAGTGGGTGTTCAATTCAAAAAGCGCCTTCCTGGGGTCCCATATATGTTTTAATGGAATACCCCTTAATAAGTTCTCAATTTAATATGTTTTAATAACATTATTTACATAATTTATATGTTATTTAATCTCTTTATAATATAGGGTCTACGGAGGAATTGGTCACAAGAATGAACAGCATATGTTTCCAGCTGTGACTTGATAGGATATCAACAACCGATCAAAACATTGTTTGTTGTTGTTGCTGTTGTTTACAAACTAGAAGGGTGTTCCACGGTACATTTGTGTTGCCTGTCCTTTATTTCAGCTTCGTTAGATTGCAGGTTAAAGTTGGGGCATAACTCTGCCAAAATTAAGTCGGAGTTATTGGACATGTTTGACATTCCTTGAAGTAAAATAAACAAGTGTGTGAAGATTTATGAACAAATACTTTTCAAGTTATGGCCAAGGCTAGGTTGGAGGTTAAAGTGTGACATACGAAGATTACGGACGACGACAACGGAAGACGACGGACAAAATCATCCCTAAGTGTCTGCCATGCTACATAGGCAACACAAATTCAGTACACATCAAATACCTAACATATGTGATATTTTTCATGAGATTTTTTTTTTCTCCAGAGGTTAACCTATGCTCACATTAGGGAAGTCACATGTATATATGATGGGATTAACTACCTCCCAGATAAGATGATACAAAATGAGATATTGATGTCAGTTTCATGGGAAACATGCAGTACGATAGGTTAAGACTTATTACAGATAGCTTCATACTACAGAGGACACCTGGCATTCACCACTATTGCTGATGGAAAGGAGTGACTTACCTCCCCATACATGTCCAGTCTGTTCACCTTCAATCCCGATATGGCCATGGTGTTGATGGAAAAGTGTATTATACATTGTGAATTACCTCATACATGTCCAATATGTTCATATGGCCATGGTGCTGATGGAAAAGTGTATTATACATTGTGACTTACCTCCCCATACATGTCCAGTCTGTTCACCTTTAACCCTGATATGGCCATGGTGCTGATGGAAAAGTGCAGCTGTGAACAAAAATATAATTACATTTTCAGTCTTAAAATTAATAACTAATTTCTATATGGGTCTACACGTATATGAATCTACACCATTTGTATATGGGCCTACACGTATATGGGTCTACACCATTTGTATATGGGTCTACACCATTTGTATATGGGTCTACACGTATATGAATCTACACCATTTGTATATGGGCCTACACGTATATGGGTCTACACCATTTGTATATGGGTCTACACCATTTGTATATGGGTCTACACGTATATGGGTCTACACCATTTGTATATGGGTCTACACCATTTGTATATGGGTCTACACGTATATGAATCTACACCATTTGTATATGGGCCTACACGTATATGGGTCTACACCATTTGTATATGGGTCTACACCATTTGTATATGGGTCTACACGTATATGGGTCTACACCATTTGTATATGGGTCTACACCATTTGTATATGGGTCTACACGTATATGGGTCTACACCATTTAATACAATATTTGTTTACAAACAAATAATCAATGTATAACATAAGAATTTGATTTGAATTGTTGTTTTACATTTAGTGTCATGGTGCAAGCATTTTGTCTAAATGTTATCCCACTAGAGTGACTATTATACAGAGGTGATCTTACACGACTGTCTGTTAAATATTGAATTTATTAAAGAATTTGATAAAATGATATGATGCGAGGCTCTGACAAACATCATATCAAATTTTCAAATCTAAAGAATTTAATAATCCAATATTAATAGGCACGAAAGCGAGATTCTATTTTCACATAACTCAAAAAAATCCTCATAATGAACATTTATTATTGTAGCTGCCTATACATCATGTTGTTGTATGATGTGGTATGTTGACTCGCTCTTCTCCGGACCATACCAAACAACTTCCCCGTCGATTTTCGTAATCCGTTATTTTAATCAATTCAAACGCACACCGTGCTGAAGTTGAATGGAAAAGGTCCAACAATGATTCTGCTTTCATTTGCATATTTATTACAACAGTGTAATATGACAAATATATCGTGGCTTTACAACACTCCTACGGCCCTTGGTATCGATGATCTTTAAGTCCTGCCCACCAGACTTACCCACTGGAAATATTTAATCCTTAAGTATGAACTCTGATATACAATAACTTACCACTGACACTAGTGTAAAGCTGCTTGCCTAGGTTAGTTCCCACTAGTGCTTATTTAGTTATACATTGACACCATTGTAACAGTATTCACACATAATAAGCACTTATTGACAACTACTATTGTTTGGGGCACTTGTTTCAGCCAAAGTTTTTTTTTACTTATATGACAAATTCTAGCTAGTACCAAAATAAGTTGTACATCAGTCAAACAGATATTTTTTAGTGGTAAACAAAAATACCTTACTTTTCAAAATCGGAAAGAAATAAAAAATTCACTTGCAAATTTATTTATTTTCAATGCAAAATTCTGCTGCATCAAAATATTTTATTTCATAATTTCAATTTTGCATCCAAAAATGGGTTTGAATTGTTGAATAAATGTAAAATAAGAAATTCTGATATGTTTTTTTAGCAAATTATTAAGACTAACTGAAATGATCTTGAGATTTCTTAATTTTCTGACGTCCCAGCATCAAGGAATTTACATGAAAAAAACTCCACCAAAAAAGGCATGTTGGCTGTAAAATTTTAGTTTATTTCTCAATCGATTTTCAAAACCAAGGTATTTTTATTTACCACTAAAAATTGCAGTTCTAATGATATATAATTTATGTATGTGTTACTAAAATGTGTTCCATGTTAATGCTGAACAAATTAAATGCCTGTTGGTGGTAAAAGCCATTTTTTCCACAATGTGAAAGGGGGTGTGTGTACTTCTAAGGTTTAAAGACCGTCCGCCAACTAAAACGCCAATGTTAAAGATGTATCATTTGAATAGTCTATGCAAGATGTGTTCACAGCAGATATTAGTTTCTTTTCAAAATACAGTATTTGTGATACAACTTTTTCAAGTTACTGACAAACTGGATGTAAACTTAAAGCAAATTCTAAGTCAACTGATGTTTTTGAGAAAGTAGGTAACAGTGACCTAGTTTTCTGAGTAAGGTCATTACTTGATGAAAAGGTGCTGCTAAAGTTTGGTGAAGATTGGACATGGTTATGCTCAGATATAACAAAAAGAAAATGTTGCCGCCCGCTTGCCTGCCCTCCTGCCGTGCGGTTCACATCAATCTATAAGCCGATTTTTAAAAAAAAAAAAAAATTGGCTGAAAAAAGCACCCCGAACAATAGTACCTGGTACAGAATACTTACTGACAGTGTTGGGTTACTTTCTGGTACAGGAGTACCCGTCTGTAAGCTTATCTGAAATATAGTACAATAGGATTATATTTTTTTTTAAATAACAACTGCATTTCAGGGCACTGCTAACAGTGAAACAGTCTTAACTAATAGTACAGAATGGTAATCGTCCCTTTAAATATGCAACTGCCATCAAACTTTCTCACTTACAAGTTACCAGTGAGGGATACATTTCTGCTTTCTGTAAAGTATTGTTGTGTAAAGTATTGTTGTGTGTAAAGTATTGTTGTGTAAAGTATTGTTGTGTAAAGTTTAGTGTGACATACTGAATCAATTCTGACAATTTACATTAAGAAATGTTGGTTAGGTGTTTTAAGGACCTATTCCAGCCTATTGTATTTGGGGTGGGGGAGAGAATTTGTAAAATCATTGTTAAGCATACAATTGCATAAGAAAATGGTGGTATTCAATTTTGTTTCAGTTGATGAGGCCCTCCCAATACAGCGTTTGTATGAAACGACATATAACTAGAACTATCAATGAAGTGATGAATACCCCCGCTTTTTGCTATAGCCGATGAGGATGGGCAAAATCTAGAATAATAAATGTCTAAAATATCTGTTCATATCATATAAGTTTTTGATGTGAAAAAAATCTAAATAAAACAAAAAAAAATTGCAGAATTGAAAAATCGTTAATGCAGAGACACATCATATCGTCACATGTGAGCTGTATGCCAAGTGTTATAACAATCCATGAAAACTTTTAAAGTGAAAGCCACATAAAGTTCATTATAGAGTGAAAAATTCTAAGTCAAATAAAGGGCCATAATTCTGTAATAAATTAGGCAATCAATGATTGGTGATGTACAGGGACATAAGGTCATCAGTTGTTGTGTACACGACGTTTGGGAACAATCAATTCAAAAGTGTTTGAGAAAAAATGTGTTAACAGGTAATTATACAATATTAGAGTGAAACATTGTAAGTCAAACAAAGGGCTATATAATTCTGTAATAAATTAGGCAATCAATGATGGGTGTTGCAGAGGGACATAAGGTTTTGAATTGAATTGGGGTTTTACGGCGCACAAACACAAAAAAAGGATATATGCCCTATATCGATCACCTGAGTAATTGTCCATTATCGAACTTCTTCGAAATCTTATGATCATATACAATCTGTGCAAGTTTGGGTAAGATTGTCCAAGAAATGTGGCCTCTGTTGTTTACCAACATTGATATAAGACACTGACAAAGTTTGGTAAAGATCAAAGACAAAATGAAGGTGCTAGAGTGTAACCTCTGGGGCATGGCCAAATGTGACCCAAGGGCTACATGTACTATATGAGAGCTGTGTGCCTTGTGGTTTCAGAGAAGAAGATTTTTTAAGTTTTTCCCTATACAAGTCTATGTAAAACATGTGACCCCTGGGGCAGAGCCAAATGTGACCCCAGCATCACCATTTTAATAAACTTGGTAAAGGACCATAAGCGCATAGTAAATGCAAAATATTAAACCTCTGGCTCTTGCAGTTTTAGAGAAGATTTTTAAAAAATTTCCCTGTACAAGTCTATGTAAAACTGTGACCGCCGGGGCAGGGCCAAATATGACCCCAGGGTCACCATTTGAACAAACTTGGTAAAGGACCATAATCTTATAGTAATTGCAAAATATTAAACCTCTGGCTCTTGTAGTTTCAGAGAAGAAGATTTTTAATTTTTTTTCCTATATAAGTCTATGTAAAACTGTGACCCCAAAGGCAGGGCCTAAATTTGACACCAGGGTCACCATTTGAACAAACTTGGTAAAGGATCATAAGCTTGTAGAAAATGCAAAATATTGAACATCTGGCTCAAGCAGTTTCAGAGAAGAAGATTTTTTAAGTTTTTCCCTATACAAGTCTATGTAAAACATGTAACCCCTGGGGTGGGGTCAAATGTAACCCTAGCGTCACCATTTGAACAAACTTGGTAGAGGACTATAAGCTTATAGCAAATGCACAATATTGAACATCTGGCTCAAGCAGTTTCGGAGAAGATGATTTTTTAAGTTTTTCCCTATACAAGTCTATGTAAAACATGTGACCCCTGGGGCGGGCCAAATGTAACCCCAGGGTCACCATTAGAACAAACTTGGTAAAGGACCATGATCTTATAGTAAATGCAAAATATTAAACCTCTGGCTCTTGTAGTTTCAGAGGAAGATTTTTTAAGTTTTTCCCTATACAAGTCTATGTAAAACTGTGACCACCGGGGCGGGGCCAAATGTGACCCCAGGGTCACCATTTGAACAAACCTGGTAAAGGACTATAATCTTATAGTAAATGCAAAATATTAAAACTCTGGCTCTTGTAGTTTCAGAGAAGAAGATTTTTTTCAGTTTTTCCCTATACAAGCCTATGTAAGACTGTGACCCCCGGGGGTGGGGCCAAATGTGACCCCTTGGTCACCATTTGAACAAACTTGGTAGAGGACCTTAAGCTTATAGCAAATGCAAAATATTAAACCTCTGGCTCTTGCAGTTTCAGAGAAGAAGATTTTTTAAGTTTTTCCCTATACATGTCTATGCAAAACATGTGACCCTTGGGGCGAGGTCAAATGTGACCCGAGGGTCACCATTTGAACAAACTTGGTAAAGGACCATATGCTTATAGTAAATGCAAAATATCAAACCTCTGGCTCTTGTAGTTTCCGAGAAGAAGATTTTTTTTCCCTATATAAGTCTATGTAAAACTGTGACCCCCTTGGGGCAGGGACAAATTTGACCCCAGGGTCACCATTTGAACAAACTTAGTAGAGGACCATAAGCTGATGCTACATGTAATACATGAGAGCTCTGTGCCTTGTGGTTTCAGAGAAGAAGATTTTTTAAAGTTTTTTCCTATATGTCTATATGAAAAACATGCAAAATCTCAATATACAAACTTTGGATCCCCGGGGCACGGCTATTTTTGACCCCGGGGACTTCATTTGAACAAACTTGATAGTCTAGGCGTTGGCAATCATTTTAAAAGAAAAACTGTTGAAATGTGTTGTGCGGTTCTGGAGTAGATTTTTTAAGGTTTCGACCATATATGGTAATGGCGGCCATCTTGGATGTCGCGCTGACCTAATTTTAACAAATCTAAAAAGCATTCATCTAAGGATCATCCATGTGAAGTTTAGTCAAAATTAGCCAAGCGGTTTCTGAGGAGAAGTTGTTTGAAGAAAAGTTAACGACGGACGGACAGACGGAGAGACGACGGACGCAGAGTAATCCCAATAGATCACTTTGAGCCTTCGGCTCAGGTGATCTAAAAATGACAAAATGAACATGAAGGAGGGGTTCCTATCCCTCTGCTTATAGCGGGATTTGCAGTGGTTGTATTCTACCCTGGCAACCACACGGGGAGGGACATAAGGTCATCAGTTGTCATCAGACAAAAATGTGTCACAGTGATGGGACCCTAGATACTGTTCAATGTACCAATGCTTTTTCAAAGAAAATATTTTACTTGGGGCTCAGTTTATATACCTGAGTCATGTAGCATGTTAGCAGTAAATAAGCAAGCTTCCATGCGTTTTCAATGATCAATTAGCATTTGGAAATAGGTCCTTAAGAAAAAAATATCCTTTACTGTCCCTGCGTTTTCCACATAAGGAACAAGGTTGTCAAAAAAGGTTTCAATTTAATATTGATTATCATATTGAATTAATGTATGTATACACAATTATAATGTCATAGAATGGCAGTGTTATCCAGGGGCGTAGCTTGGCTGAATATGATGTGTAGGCAGAGTTTTAGGGGGGGCATGCTCCCCTGGATTTTTTTTTCCAGCTAGACTGTCGGAGGTGTGTTTTGACGTATATTTCGTACCGGTGAATATGCCTATAAGAGCATCAATATCCTTACTTTTTACCGTAAATTATATATCTTATAACTAAAAAGAAGCTGAAAACATTTAAATTAATTTAATGTTATTTATATTAACACAAAGTACTTTAGCCCCTTACCCCACTAGGTCTCCGATTTTTATTGCATTTTTGGCATTTTTATTTTTTTCGATTTCTCAGGAAAAAAATGTGGCCTACACGGCCTATAGGAAGTTACGCCCCTGCGATCTCCTTGTTATTTTTGAGACATATACACATGTTGTATTGTATATTGTTATAGGAGTATAAGCTTTTATTTTTAATTAATAACTAGGTTTAGTTGGAAATTGTATCTGAATTATTTATATCTTTCAAACCTTTCTTATTCTGATTTGAGACACCATTTTAGGCATGTAGGGGTGGTCTAGCAATACATATTCATGTTTGTATGTATGTTTGGAGGTTAACATCGATCTTAACAATCTGTATCATGACAGTGTCTAATTTTAGCAGTGATCTCAATGCTCAAATTTACAGTACTGCCATGATGGAAGACACACAACACAATACCCCACCCAGTCACATTATACTCCCACCGGTCGACCAGTCCTAGAACTACCCTTTATTTGTTGAACATCAAGGGAGTTACTGGTACCATTTTTATAAAGTCTTTGGTATAACACGTCTCACTAAACAGTTATTTCCCTTGCCAGCAACGGTAGGAACATTCTTACGCTTAAAAAAAAGAACTTTATTTGGTCCTTATTTATTTCTTAAAATGTGCAAATATCTTCTCTTTTTTTGTTCCAGGTGACAAGAAAGGGACAAGTTTCATGATTTCATACAGGTTTGGATATGCCTGAATGTTTTGAGCCCAGATCTCAGAGTCTAATACTGTAGTATACATGGGAAAATGAAAGTGAAAAGGAAAATTCAACTGGGTCTCTACAAACTATGGAAATGGACTGGGTCTCTACATACTATGGAAATGGACATTTAAAAAAAAAGCAAATTGGTCAACCCGTGTTTTTTTGCAGGACATTTCAAGAAACAGACATCAAGTTTCACAAAGAAAACATTTTTAAGAAAACTGATTAAGTTGTACATTGGTCCAGAGAGGTCTTTCTATATATGCAGAGCAGTGCAAAAACAACTGTGTAGTGAGATGTAAATGGACAGATCCACTGACCCTACAAGAGTTTGTCTACTTACTGTTCCTTTAATATTTGGTGTCTTTGTTGCATCAATCCTACCCACATCCCAGGACATCACCTTGGAGACGGGGTCAAATGTGTATTTGCCCTGGTTAGGGCTTAAGGTCACATTGAGCACAGTTTTCGGGAATGGACACTCCAGCACCAAGTTTTCCACCTGTAAAATAATATAGCATTTTTTGTTTACTTGCTATTTTTAAAGAAACTAACCCGCCAAATAATGGCAAAATTACACAATGGCATTAATCAACAGCTAGATCTTGGATCGGTATAACTTTTTCAGTGGGGCAAATGTATTTAGGTCCGTTACAGTTTTAAGCGAGAGCGAAAGTTTCGTTACCAGGAAATAATGGCCGCAGAGGTTTAGCAAACAAACCTTGAGGTTGTTTTGGTTTTACTTAGACTTTTTACTATTTCGGGAAGTCTTGGTGTGCATTTGGTGATGCATCACAATGGTTATGCTACACAATCGTTACTTTTAACTCAAAAAGTTATTGAAGGTACAGTCAGCTCTGTTGACAATTTTACAAAATGTGCATCATGCTAAATCGTCAGTTTTTGTGGATTCCGAGCGAAGACGAATGTCTTTGTGAGGAAATTAGTTTATAACAAGAAATGTCACAGTAAGTGACAAATGCCCCCGAACCCGAAGTGACCTGTAAATGTGAACTTGACCTTGGAGCAATATGAAACAAACAGATATATTTAAACATAATTTAAAAAAAATATATATATATATTAAAAAAAAAAAAAAAATTTAAAAAAAAAAAAAAAAAAAAAAAATCAATAAAAAAAAAATATATATTAAAGAAAATTTAAAAATAAAATTTAAAAAAAAAAAAATCACAAAAATCACAAAACAATTTAAGAAATAAATGAAAAAAAAAAAATAATGAAAAAATAAACAAGAGGCCCAAGAGAGCCTGTGGGACGCTCTACTTGCTCCAGATAAAGTTTATGTATAAGGGGCCATAACTCTTTCAAATATCGTTCAACCAGAACATGGTGATGATATACGCAACTAGGCTTGGTATTGATTGTCCCTGACAAGTTTCGTTGAAATCCAGCCAGAAGTTCAGGAGAACTAGTCTGTACAAAGTTAGTGTATTAAAACCTTTAAGGGGTCATAACTCTGTCAAAATTCATTCAACCACAACACGGCAATGACAGGTGCAACTAGGCTTGGTACTGATCATCCCCATCAGATTCGTTGAAATCCAGCAAGGAGTTCAGAAGAGACTAATCTGGACAACGTTTGGCTATAAAACCTTTAAAGGGCCATAACTCTGCCAAAAATCATTCAACCCGAATATGGCGATGATATGCACAACTAGGCTTGATACTGATCATCCTTGTCAAGTTCTGTTAAAATCCAGTCAGGGGTTCAGGAGAACTAGCCCGGAAAATGTTTGTGTATCAAAAACCTTTAAAGGGCTATAACTCCACCAAAAATCTGTTAACCGGAATGCCACGACGACATGCACAACTATGCTTGCTGCTGATCATTCCCTGTAAAGTTTCGTTGAAATGTGGGGAAGCGTTCAGGAGAACTAGTCCAGACAAAGTTTGTGTATTAAAACCTTTAAAGGGCCATAACTCTGCCAAAAATCATTCAACCGGAACACGGCAATGATTTGCACAACTAGACTTGATACTGATCATCCTTGTCAAGTTTCGTTTAAATCCAGCCAGGGGTTCAGGAGAACTAGCCCGGAAAATGTTTGTGTATCAAAAACCTTTAAAGGGCCATAACTCCACCAAAAATTAGTTAACCGGAACGTGACGATGATGTGCACAACTATGCTTGGTGCTGATCATCCTGTAAAGTTTGGCTGAAATGTGGGGAGACTTTCAGGAGAACTAGTCCAGACAAAGTTTGTGTAATTAAAACCTTTAAAGGGACAAAACTCCGCCAAAATCATTCAACCAGAACACGGTGACAATATGTACAACTAGGCTTGGTACTGATCATCCTTGAAAAGCTTCACTGAAATCTGGCCAAATGAAGGCCCTTTCTTTTTAATGAGGCCAAAATATAGCATATTTCAGAAAATCAAGGGCCATAACTCCGGTGTAAATTGTCCAATCTGGCTGGTTTTGAAATTTGTCGGAGCTTTCATTGATAGTAACAATCTGGTAAAGATCGGATGAAAAATGAAGGCCCTATCATAGTATTAACGAGGCAAAATATAGCATATTTAACTAAATCAAGGGCCATAACTCCGCTGTTACTGGTCTGATCTGGTTGGTTTTCGAACTTGTCCGAGCTTTCATTTATATCAACAATCTGGTAAAGATCGGACGAGAAATGAAGGCCCTATCGTAAAATAGCATTTTTAACTAAATCAAGGGCGATAACTCCGCTGTTGCTGGTCCGATCTGGCTGTCTTTCGAACTTGTCCAAGCTTTCAATGACATTAACAATCTGGTAACGTTTGGTAAGATCGGATGAAAAATGAAGACCCTATCGTCTTAATGAGGCAAAATGTAGCCTTTTAACTAAATCAAGGGCTATAACTCCGCTGTTACTAGTCCGATATGGCTGGTTTTTGAACTTATCCGAGCTTTCATTGATATTAACAAGATGGTAAAGTTTGGTAAAGATCGGATAAAAAATGAAGGCCCTATCGTCTTAACGAGGCAAAATATAGAGTTTTGAACTAAATCAAGGGCTATAACTCCGCTGTTATTGGTCCGAACTGGCTGGTTTTCAAACTTGTCCAAGCTTTCATTGATAGTAACAATCTGGTACAGTTTGGTAAAGATCGGATGAAAAATGAAGGCCCTATCGTCTTAACAAGGCAAAATATAGCATTTTTAACTAAACCAAGGGCCATAACTCCGCTGTTATTGGTCTGATCTGGCTGGTTTTTGAACTTGTCCGAGCTTTCATTGATATTAACAATCTGGTAAAGTTTGGTAAAGATCGGATGAAAAATGAAGGCCCTATTGTCTTATTGAGGCAACATATAGCATTTTCAACTAAGTCAAGGGCCATAACTCCGCTGTTACTGGTTCGATCTGGCTGGTTTTCGAAATGTCCGAGCTTTCATTGATATTAACAATCTGTTAAAGTTTGGTAAAGATCGGCCAGTAGAGCTAAAAAATAAAATAAAACCTATGTGTGACCTTGATCTTGAAGCCAGGGACCTGGATTTTGTGCGCGACACATCATATTGTTGTGGTGAGCATTTGTGCCAAGTTAATTCAAAATCCGTCAAGAAATGCCAGTTATTGACCGGACATGATTTGACCTTTGACCTCTAAGTGTGACCTTGACCTTGATGCAACGAACCTGGATTATGTGCGCAATATAAGTAAAACAATAATTGATCATGTATATATAATAAAATTAGTAAGTAAGTACTCAATGACTTGGCAGAAGCCAGAGCAACAAGAGAATAAACCATTAAGGGTACGACAAGACAAGATTAAAGACAAACATCAAACGCTACCGTCCTATAAGGATTTAGGTAGATGTCGTCATAGGGTCCACAATCTGTTCGGTCATCGCACAATCAAAGAGGAAAGCATAGTGATGAACAGTAACTGGGTCAACCACTAAACATGCAGTATGTCGCAAAATGATAGGATCATAACCTCTTTTGATAAACGTTTTAACAAGTTTAATAAAGATTGTATCAAAGGGATTATGACCAAGGATCTTACGAAGTAAATCACATCACCATAGAAGTCAGTTTGTGATATTCCTTGTCGCAGTGTTCTTAAATTACTTTTATATTTTAAAAGTAGATCAGGGTTACGATAATAACATTTTGCAAAGGTTTTTCGAAGTTTATGGTAATGTTAGCCCTGCCGGAGTAGCTTTTTAGTTATACAAATATTACGAAGTCGGGTTAGGTTGGTGGTTTAAGTTTTATTAAAAGGGGCTGTATGAATTACTATTATTTTCTATTTCTCAGAATGTTACGCTTATCGAGGACGCTGCCATGTTGTTGTTTTTTGTTTGTTTTATGACGTCAGGCAACATTACGCGCATGACGTCAGGTAACGTTACGTACAATAAACGCCGAGGGATTCCGCATTGATTTGCTTTATTGGTCAGTGCCTAATTTATTAGGTCACCCTTTTATTAGGCAGAAAAGTGCATATCAACAAACAAACCTACTTTATTGTATGTAGACATTGACAAGTTGGTCTTTCAAATGTTCACATGATCTAATAGATAAATGCCATAATAAATGCCACAGTAAATGAAGTTTAAGAATATCATCTGTAATTACTCTGTTAGAAAACTCTGGTTATGCCAATCTTCAACTTTGAACTTGTTAACTTAATATGATATTTTTCGGCCAGAAACCATGAGTTTGACCGCAAAAATGATAGGCAAATCCAAGAAAGGTACTATCAGGAAATTTGGAGAACAACCAAGGGGAGTTTTTAAAAAATGCAGGCCAACCAAACTGTGTGCATACATAACAAATAACGGACCAAACAGATAGCTTACGGTTACAAAATGCTGTCATGTGCACCAGGTTTTCCTTATTTTGAGTACATACTAGACATAGATAAAAGATGTAACACCAGCAAACATTACTGTATAGGAAACTACCATATTAATTCTAAAATAGCGTGAATCTGGCAACAAATAGAATTGACCATGCTTGTTTTAGTCCTTTGTAAACCAACTTGTGCATTCAGTAACTTTTTTAGCAGAAGCAGAACCAAATGATTATCTTTGACTAATTACATGAGGACTTTGCCACCGAATACTTTTGTCATTGAAGAAGCAGCATTTGTTAATCATTAAACAATACAAGTTTGTGTGTGGCCATGTTTGGAGGGGGCATGTGTGATAAAAGTTCCAAATCAATACCCCTTACATTTTTTGAGAAATAGTCGCCACAAAATTGTATTTTTAAAATCTATTTTTAGTTGTGACATCCATCTTGAAATTATGGTCGAACTGATTTTTACTTGGGACCAACTAGACATCCAGAGCAACATTACCATAAAAATCCGTAAGCAGTTTCAGAGATTTTCCTAAACATCTCTACGTAAACAAAGATGGTCGCCAGTGGCCATGTTTGACATTGAATCAAAATGGTTTTCGTCAAGGACCAACATTATGTCATGCTGATCATAATAGTAAAAAAGGTAAAAAAGGTCCCATATCAGTATCAACTTACAGTTTCGGAGAAGTAGTTGCTACAAACTTTTTTAAATCTATTTTTAGCTTTGGTGGCCATCTTGGATTTTACATCAACCTGAATGTTTGCTAGGATCAACTAGACCTTATGGGCAACATTCCTGTAAAGTTTCATGAAAATCCATCCAATAGTTTCAGAGGAGTCGTCGTCACATAAAAAAGTTTACGGATGGACAGACAAACAGACGGATGATGCACCATGGCGTAAGCTCCGTTGTTCTTTGATCAGATGAGTAAAAATGAAGGCCCTATTATGTCCAAAAGGTAGAATATAGCATTGATACAAAATAAATAGTTATAAAACAATTTGTCTACTTACTGTTTTACCCATGGTCTGTTTTGGACTGATAGACACATCAAACCTGCCTGAACTGCCTTCTCTGTAGAAGATGTTGTGTTTCACGTAAACTGGAATGGGCACCATGCTGCAACACAACACAGGGTTATCACATAAACTTGCTTGTCACAACACAGGAGTTATCAAATAAACTGGCTTTTATGTCGTTCCATAAAGCCATTTCATATTTGTAATATAACAGTGGATGACACTGAGCAATGTTCAGCAATATAATTATACTAGGCTCAAAGTTGTATTTATTGAACAATAACTATATAATAATCATATGCATTAAATCTATTTTCATGTGTAAAATTGCCTAGACTGAGGATGCCAAATTTAAATATCTTGTGTTCTAGTTCATTATTTTTAATAACATTTTGGAGTTTCTTGATTTAGGTCATTGCAAACTTTGAGAAAAAAATAAAATTGAAAAAAAAAGAAGAATTTTTAAACTTCACTATTCTTTCGGTTTAGAATTCTTCAAATACAAACATATATCTTTCTGCCAAATTTCATTAAAATAGTGCTACTACTGAATATTTTAATTCATAAAAACACGTTCTCTGGAGCTGGTGAACAGGACAGGAGACAAAAACTGCTAATGTGTCAGTGGACAAAACAAGGCTGTAATTCTGTCAAATAGGCCAGAACAGCGCGATGATATATGCAACTAGACTTCATACTGATATTTCCTACCAAATATGTACAAAGTGTGACGTACATAACGTTAGCTATCAGCTAAAATAAGTCCACAACTCTGCCAAAATTCAATGGACCAGAACAGCTTGACAATATGCACAACTAAACTTCATACTGATACTTCCTATCAAGTACTGCCAAATTTCAGGATGGGGGCAGTCCGGAAAAGAAAGTGTGACATAAATACGGACGTGTATGGATGGATGGACAGGGGCAACGCTATATGCCAGCTTACATATATGGCGGGGGCATAAAACATAAAAGAGGGTAAATAGAGAAATACTTACAGAGCATTTATCTGCGTTGCAATAAATGAACAATACTATAATTTTATTGGTCAAGCTGAGACTCAAAACTGAAGGAGTTGGTATGTGTTTGCACACGTTTTGAAACATTGAAAATTTGAGCGTAAAAACAAAACTCTTAAGAAAATCATCCAACCTGACACATGTTTCGTTTTTATTAAATGAAGATAGTAAATATAATGAAAGTTCCATGAATATTACTAAAGAATTTACTACAATTTCTATATATAATACATATCCAGTACTTTAACTTAAAGTGTGAACAAGAATTCCTTATTGTGTACAATTATACAGAGCAAATAAAGACCGAGCATCTGGTTCTCATAAACAGCTGTACACCTGATAGATTTCAGTAAGTTATAGCTTTTCTGATTGATTAAGCATTATAAATCAAACTTAAGGCATCCATTTTTCAGAATACAAATCCCTATAGTGTGAAAGATGTGACTTGTCCAATCAATATGTAATGAATAGATTCGTGGATTTGCGTGCTTTGTTTACATTAACAAAATGAACTTTGTTTTATTATTTGATCGGATATATAAATTGAACTGAATGTCCCACACCACTGTTATTTGGGGAACATATTTTCTCCCCATGCCAAACATATTCAAAGTCTGGCAAATATTAATTCTGTAAACATCTGGAGACAAGAATCTTTAAAGCTACACTTTTTATCCCATTATCGAGCATTATGGAACCATTTCTTAAATTTTCTAGCAGTCACACATTTCAGTTTATTGAAAATGCTTCATTTCGTGATAGGATGTAAATCTGGCAAAATAACCATTACTAAATGCAAGTTTCCAGTAGTGACATGCGAAGCTCTAAAAGAAACATCAGTGTTTGAAGACTAAGGAGAAATGAGCAGCGATATAAGGCTCCAGGTATGATCCTATTTCAGCCAGACAAGATTGATTAATATATAATGCCAGACTGGTCATATAATGCCAGACAGACTGGTCATATAATGCC
Organism: Cyrtodaria siliqua; assembly: GCA_037043455.1. NCBI lineage: Eukaryota > Metazoa > Mollusca > Bivalvia > Adapedonta > Hiatellidae > Cyrtodaria > Cyrtodaria siliqua. The sequence continues at coordinate 45,008 of JAWPHD010008018.1, read as the reverse complement.
AGACAGACTGGTCATATAAGGCCAGACTGGTCATATAATGCCAGACTGGTCATATAAGACCAGGCTAGTCATATAGGGCCAGAAGGCCAGACTGGTCATATAATGCCAGACTGGTCATATAAGGCCAGAAGGCCAGTCTAGTCATATAAGGCTAGACTGGTCAGATAAGACCAGAAGGCCAGACCGATCACATATGGCCAGAAGACAAGACTGGTCATATAAAGTCAGAAGGCCAGACTGGTCATATAAGGCCAGAAGGCCAAAATGATGGCTATAAGGCCAGACTGATCATATAAGGCCAGACTAGTCAGATATTGCCAGACTGGCCATGTTATATACAGCCAGACTGGCCATGTTATGTACAGCCAGACTGGCCATGTTATGTACAGCCAGACTGGCCATGTTATGTACAGCCAGACTGGCCATGTTATGTACAGCCAAACTGGCCATGTTATATACAGCCACACTGGCCATGTTATATACAGCCAGACTGGCCGTTATCTACAGCCAGACTGCCCATGTTATCTACAGCCAGACTGGCCATGTTATATACAGCCACACTGGCCATGTTATATACAGCCACACTGGCAATGTTATGTACAGTCAGACTGGCCATGTTATATACAGTCACACTGGCCATGTTATATACAGCCACACTGGCCATGTTATATACAGTAAGACTGGCCATGTTATATACAGTCAGACTGGCCATGTTATATACAGCCACACTGGCCATGTTATATACAGTCAGACTGGCCATGTTATATACAGTCAGACTGGCCATGTTATATACAGCCACACTGGCCATGTTATGTACAGTCACACTGGCCATGTTATATACAGCCACACTGGCCATGTTATATACAGCCACACTGGCCATGTTATGTACAGTCAGACTGGCCATGTTATATACAGCCACACTGGCCATGTTATATACAGCCACACTGGCCATGTTATGTACAGTCAGACTGGCCATGTTATATACAGTCAGACTGGCCATGTTATATACAGCCACACTGGCCATGTTATATACAGCCACACTGGCCATGTTATATACAGCCAGACTGGCCATGTTATATACAGCCACACTGGCCATGTTATATACAGCCACACTGGCCATGTTATATACAGTCAGACTGGCCATGTTATATACAGCCACACTGGCCATGTTATATACAGCCACACTGGCCATGTTATATACAGCCAAACTGGCCATGTTATATACAGCCACACTGGCCATGTTATGTACAGTCACACTGGCCATGTTATGTACAGCCACACTGGCCATGTTATATACAGCCACACTGGCCATGTTATGTACAGTCAGACTGGCCATGTTATGTACAGCCACACTGGCCATGTTATATACAGCCACACTGGCCATGTTATGTACAGTCAGACTGGCCATGTTATATACAGTCAGACTGGCCATGTTATATACAGCCACACTGGCCATGTTATATACAGCCACACTGGCCATGTTATATACAGCCAGACTGGCCATGTTATATACAGCCAGACTGGCCATGTTATATACAGCCACACTGGCCATGTTATATACAGCCACACTGGCCATGTTATATACAGCCACACTGGCCATGTTATATACAGCCACACTGGCCATGTTATATATAGCCACACTGGCCATGTTATATACAGCCACACTGGCCATGTTATATACAGCCACACTGGCCATGTTATACAGTCAGACATTCCATTTGGGCATGTGTCGAAGTCAATCTCACTCACTCATCTTCTTCTTTTTTCCTATAAAGGTTTATATAGCACGTTTTTGTTATTTATTGGTTTTGGTTTGTATATGAATGTATTCACTCTTGATTTAACGATGCAACTGTTGTCTTTTTAGATTTCCGCAGAAATTTTAGTTTTGCAGAACTCGTACATTCCTCAAAATACAATTAGCCATATTTGTTTACATCAGCTAAAGGGGAACCCTGTATTTGTCAACTCCTGCCTAGGACACATTTTGATTTGCTACTGTTGGAACACCATTGAAAATAACACCTTTTAAAACAATGAGATGAAACTTGCATGACTGATTAACGAGTATTAGATTTATCTCAGTCTGACATCAATGATCATGTAGAACTGAATTGAAATGAATGTTGTTTAACGGCTCATCAACACAGTATAGGTTATTTAGAGCCGCCCCAGAGAGAGGGGAAGGATACATAAGAATCCAAGAACCATGCCCTACTCTTATTATCGAATAGATTCCTATGGTTCTTTAACGTGCTCGGAGGATAGACCAATACACGGGACCGCACGGTTTACGTCCCCTTCCGACGGACGAGGCTAAGGGAAAGTGTCTTGCTTCCGACTGCGCCACGCCAGCCCTCCATGTAGAACTGACAAGATACTATGAGAATAATATAAAAATAAAGTTTGAAAAACGAAATGCTTTTGTTTATCTGATACATTTCTCAAGCATAACGAGTAACCTACCATTTTTTTTATCTGAACCAGGTTGGTCATGACACATTAAAGCAAGAGTAATAGCTGGTGATATTTACCATGTCTTTATAATATACATTCATGGTAATGAAATGTAAAATGTTCATCATACGAAAATGTACGAGTGAAAGAGTATTTTTTGATAAAAAGAATGCAAGAATATATTACAAAGAATGATGAGTGTATATTTGATAAAATAGAAGTATAAGTCGTACATTGTAAATGCAAATGGTTTGTTTTTATATAAACAAAGGACCTACATGTTCTGCCAAAGGCGGAGCCTAAATTCCATTCAATTTAATTCAGAATCTGCTACAGAAAACAGTTAACTAACAAAACATGTAAGATTCCATCTTTTTTATTTATTGCCTTGTTCTCTTTTTTTCTAGAAGAACCTGATATTATTCAAAATCTTTTAAAAAAATACTTCAATTTTAATTTGTTGTAGATCATTTGTTATGGCGTGGAAATAGAGCTTACCCAGTCATTGGCGACTTTTTCTTATCAACTTTATTTTTAAAGCTGAAACATATTTATGTACACAATGATAAACAAGAGGCCCAAGAGGGCCTGTGGACGCTCTACTGGCTAACATGGCTCTTATAACATCAATGAAGTGAGTGAAAGCTAAATCAAGGGCCATAACTAAAGAATCTGTTAAAATTCGGTAAAGATCAGATGAAAAATGAAGGCCCTACTGTATTAACGAGGCAAAATATAGCATTTTTAACTAAATCAAGAGCCATAACTCCTCTGTTACTGGTCCGACTGGTCCAACATAAAAAATACAAAAATTAAAAAAAAAATCCCAAAAAAAAAAAAAAAAAAAAAAAAAACCAAAAAAAAATTAAAAAAAAATTCAAACAAAAAATAAAAATAAAAAAAATAACAAAAAATCAATAAAATAAAAAAATATAAAAAAATCTTTCATTGATGTTAACAATCTGATAAAGTTTGGTAAAGATCGCATGAACAATGAAGCCCCTATCGTCTTAACGAGGCAAAATATAGCATTTTTAACTAAATCAAGGGCCATAACTCCACTGTTACTAGTCCGATATGGCTGGTTTTCGAACTTTTCCGAGCTTTCAATGACATTAACAATCTGATAAAGTTTGGTAAAGATCGGATGAAGCCCCTATCGTCTTAACGAGGCAAAATATAGCATTTTTAACTAAATCAAGGGCCATAACTCCGCTGTTACTGGTCCGATATGGCTGGTTTTCGAACTTGTCCGAGCTTTCAACGACATTAACAATCTGATAAAGTTTGGTAAAGATCGGATGAACAATGAAGCCCCTATTGACTTAACGAGGCAAAATATAGCATTTTTAACTAAATCAAGGTCCATAACTCCGCTGTTACTATTCCGATATGGCTGGTTTTCGAACTTGTCCGAGCATTCATCGATATTAACAATCTGATAAAGTTTGGTAAAGATCGGATGAACAATGAAGCCCCTATCGTCTTAACAAGGCAAAATATAGCATTTTTAAATAAATCAAGGGCCATAACTCCGCTGTTACTAGTCCGATATGGCTGGTTTTCGAACTTGTCCGAGCTTTCATTGATATTAACAATGTGGTTAAGTTTGGTAAAGATAGGATGAAAAATGAAGGCCCTATCGTCTTAACGAGGCAAAATATAGCATTTTTAACTAAATCAAGGGCCATAACTCCGCTGTTACTTGGGCGATCTGGCTGGTTTTCGAACTCATCCGAGCTTTAATTGATATAAACAACCTGTTAAAGTTTGGTAAAGATTGGATTAAAAATGAAGGCCCTATCGTCTTAACGAGACAAAAGTTAACAACAGACGACGGACGACGGACAACGGACGACGGACGACGGACGACGGACGGACGACGGACAACTCGGCATCCCATAAGCTCTGCTGGCCTTCGGCCAGTATAGCTAAAAACCCAAAGTACAAAGAAACAGTGCTACTAAATCATAATGTTTACATTCAGATGATCCTTTCTGCTGAAAATGTGTTTAATAATGAATAAACATCATTTTTCTACGAGGCCGAGTTACTGGGCATGCATCCAATGTGTCTATGGATAGAACATGGCTATTCAACTGTCTGAAAGTGCCGACGGTAGTTGTCTCTCTTGCTCATTTTTTATGAAGAGGACCAGATAAAAGAGGTCTGGGAAGGTCAGATGAAGATATTTTGGGGAATTTTCAATATACCAATAATTTACAGTGGTACCCACTGGGCCTCTTAACTTAACCCCAGGATCACCATTTAAACAAACTTCGTAAAAGGCCACAACCTTAGTTAAATGCAGAATATTATACCTCTAGTTTCAGAGAAGGTTTTCCAGTATAACTCTATGTCAAACTGTGACCCTCGGAACAGGGTAAGACATTATCTTAGGCTCGCCATTTGAAACATCTGGCATGGGTATTGTTTAATTTGTCCCACTTTCTTCTATGAATGAGATTTCATCAAAATGGGTGGGGGGTTTATATTAACATTCTTAACAAATTTGCTAAAGATCGGATAAAAAATGAAGTAGCTACAGATTTAACAAAGGAAAATACAATATAGCATTTTTCAACAAATCAAGGACAATAACTTTCAAAACTGTCAAAGATTTCATTGATTTACCGCGATTTGCACAACTAGACATCATACTGAGGCTTTCTGCCAAATTTCATAGAAATCCAACAAGCCATTTAGGAGAAGTAGCGCCGACAAGAAATTTAAAGTAAAAATGTCAAGGGGCTGCAACTCCATCAAAAAAGGAAGTAATTAAAAAAAAAAAAGATATTCAAAAAAAAAATCAAAAATTAAATTTCAAAAAAAATCAAAATAAATAAATAAACCAAAAATATAACGAAACAAAAAAAAAAATATCGAGGCAAAATATAGCATTTTTATCTAAATCAATGGCCATAACGCTGTTACTAGTCCGAAACTGGCTGGTTTTCGAAATTGTTCGAGCTTTCATTGATATACATAGATCCGTACAAATCGATAAACCCCGCCTACCATTGTCCAAGCTCAATTTTGGCCACAACTATTACTATGTGTTCTATTGTATAAAATGTGCTTTATGTAACGAGATAAATACCTCATGCGATTTTAATTGGTCCACTGGCATGGTCAGATATATGTTTGATTGACAGAGCGGATCTATGCATTAACATACTGATATGGTTTGGTAAAGATAAGATGAAAAATGAAGGCCCTATCGTATTAACGAGGCAAAATATAGCATTTTTAACAAAATCAAGGGCCTTAACTCCGCTGTTACTGGTCCAATCTGGCTGGTTTTCGAACTTGTCCGAGCTTTCATTGATATTAACAATCTGGTAAAGTTTGGATGAAAAATGAAGGCCCTATCGTCTTTACGAGGCAAAATATTCACTTTTTCAACTCAATCAAGGGCCATAACTCCGCTGTACTTATACACTACACTTTACTTGTTGGCTACTATACACTACACTTTACTTATTTGTATCTATACAGTACAAATTACTTACTTGTTTGTATCTATACACTACTTTTCTTACTTGTTTTTACATATTATACACTGCACTTTACTTACTTGTTGGCACCTATATACTACACTACTTACTTGTTTGTACCTATACACTACACAGTGTATTAGCCAGCCAACCGTGCAGCCGTCTTTAGAACGGCTGTTTTTGAAAAATCGCGGCCAATATTTGAGGGAGTTGGTGGGATAAAAAAAAGATTTTTTTTTTTTTTTTTTTTTGCTCAACAACACTTCCAAACTCTTACTTTCTCAATACTGTTACGTTTTGTATACATTTATAGAAGAAATATGACCTAAAATGTATTTTTTTCGCCTTTATCTGTAAAATTAAATTACCCAAGAGACACCCACTTGTCGCGAATTGGCGCGTAACGCGTGTTAGCAACTTATTTTGCACACCCTGTTTGCATATTTGCACACCCAGTTCTTGAATTTCTGCCTAATACACTGACACTACACTTTACTTACTTGTTTGTACCTATACACTACACTTCACTTAATTGCTTGTACCTTTACACCACACTTTACTTACTTGCTTTTATGCCCCCGAAGGGTGGCATATTGTAGTCGCACTGTCCGTCTGTCAGTCCCTTCGTTCGTCTTTACAATCGTGTCCGCTTAATTACTCTTGACAATAATGGACTGATTTTCAAATAACTTGGCACAATTGCTCACCACAACAAGACGACGTGTCGCGCATAAAATCCAGGTCCGTGGCTCCAAGGTCAAGATCCCACTTAGAGGTCAAAGGTCAAAACAAAGTGCTTTTGTGTCCAGTTAATAACTCTGGCACTCATGGACAGACTTTCAAATCACTTGGCACAAGTGCTCACCACAACAAGACAACGTGTCGCGCATAAAACCCAGGTCTGTGGCTCCAAGGTCAAGGTCACACATAGAAGTCAAAGGTCAACTTGTTTCCGATCAATAACTCTGGCATTCCTGGACGGATTTTCAAATAACTTGGCACAAGTGCTGACCACAACAAGACCACATGTCACGCACAAAACCCAGGTCCGTTGCTCCAAGGTCAAGGTCACACTTAGAGGTCAAAGGTCAAATTGTATCCAGTCAATAACTCCGGCATTCCTGGACGGATTTTCAAATAACTTAACACAAGTACTCACAACAACAAAACAACGTGTCGCGTACAAAACCTAGGTCCGTGGCTCCAAGGTCACACTTAGAGGTCAAAGGTCAAATCGTGTACGGTCAATAACTCTGGCATTCCTGGACCGATTTTCAAATAACTTGATAAAGTGCTCACCACAACAAGACGATGTGTCGCGCTCAAAATCCAGGTCCGTGGCTCCAAGGTCAAGGTCACACTTAGAGGTCAAAGATCAAATCTGGTCCGAACAATAACTCTGGCATTCCTGGACGGATTTTCAAATAACTTGGCACAAGTGCTCACCAAAACAAGACAATATGTTGCGCACAATATCTAGGTCTGTGGCCCTAAGGTCAAGGTCACACTTAGAGGTCAAAGGTTAAATCATGTCTGTTCAATAACAGATTTTCAAATAACTTGGCACAAGTGCTCACCACAACCAGATGACGTGTCGCGCACAAAATCCAGGTCCATGGCTCTAAGGTCAAGGTCACATCTACAGGTCAAAGGTCACTTCGGGGGCATTTGTCACTTACTGTGACATTTCTTGTTACCTATACACTACACTTCACTTACTTGTTGGCACCTATACACTACACTTTACTTACTTGTTTTTTCCTATACAATACACTTCACTTACTTGTTGGCACCTATATGATATGAGAGTAGCCGGAAGTTACCATCTGGAGGTACAAACGAAAGAATTTTCTCTGCCTGAAACAGTGCAAGATAAATCAGATATACCAACAATAATATGGTGTATTAAACTATTTCTCTCTCTCTCTCTCCAGTGTGTATACAAATACAAAGCATTACTGTCAAACTGAATAAGTAATTTATTCGCTTATTTGTTAACGTCTGAAACACTTTATAATTATTCAAACCTTTGCAGGCATTTAATAGGGTTTGCATTAAAAAACAAGATGTCAATGACCTTGAAGCTCTACTGATATAAGTTACACCTACACTTGACAACACACCATTTAAATAAACACTCACTATAAGTTATACCTACACTTGACCACACACCATTTAAATAAACACTCACTATAAGTTAAACCTACACTTGACCACACACCATTTAAATAAACACTCATTATAAGTTACACCTACACTTGACCACACACCATTTAAATAAACACCCACTATAAGTTACACCTACACTTGTCCACACACCATTTAAATAAACACTCACTATAAGTTATACCTACACTTGACCACACACCATTTAAATGAACACAGACTGTAAGTTACACCTACACTTGACCACACACCATTTAAATAAACACTCACTATAAGTTATACCTACACTTGACCACACACCATTTAAATAAACACAGACTGTAAGTTACACCTACACTTGACCACACACCATTTAAATAAACACTCACTATAAGTTATACCTACACTTGACCACACACCATTTAAATAAACACAGACTGTAAGTTACACCTACACTTGACCACACACCATTTAAATAAACACTCACTATAAGTTACACCTACACTTAACCACACACCATTTAAATAAACACTCACTATAAGTTACACCTACACTTGACCACACACCATTTAAATAAACACTCACTATAAGTTACACCTACACTTGACCACACACCATTTAAATAAACACTCACTATAAGTTACACCTACACTTGACCACACACCATTTAAATAAACACTCACTATAAGTTATACCTACACTTGACCACACACCATTTAAATAAACACTCACTATAAGTTACACCTACACTTGACCACACACCATTTAAATAAACACTCACTATAAGTTATACCTACACTTGACCACACACCATTTAAATAAACACTCACTATAAGTTACACCTACACTTGACCACACACCATTTAAATAAACACTCACTATAAGTTACACCTACACTTGACCACACACCATTTAAATAAACACTCACTATAAGTTATACCTACACTTGACCACACACCAATTAAATAAACACTCACTATAAGTTACACCTACACTCAACTACCCACCATTTAAATAAACACTCACTATAAGTTACACGTACACTTGACCACACACCATTTAAATAAACACTCACTATAAGTTACACCTACACTTGACCACACACCATTTAAATAAACACTCACTATAAGTTACACCTACACTTGACCACACACCATTTAAATAAACACTCACTATAAGTTATACCTACACTTGACCACACACCATTTAAATAAACACTCACTATAAGTTACACCTACACTTGACCACACACCATTTAAATAAACACTCACTATAAGTTACTCCTACACTTGACCACACACCATTTAAATAAACACACACTATAAGTTACACATACACTCGACCACACACTATTTAAATAAACACACACTATAAGTTACACCTATACTTGACCACCCACCATTTAAATAAACACACACTATAAGTTACTCCTACACTCGACCACACACCATTTAAATAAACACACACTATAAGTTATACCTATACTTGACCACCCACCATTTAAATAAACACACACTATAAGTTATACATACACTTGACCACACACCATTTAAATAAACACACACTATAAGTTACACCTACACTTGACCACACACCATTTAAATAAACGCACACTATAAGTTATACCTACACTTGACCACACACCATTTAAATAAACACAGACTATAAGTTACACCTACACTTGACCACACACCATTTAAATAAACACTCACTATAAGTTACACCTATACTTGACCACCCACCATTTAAATAAACACACACTATAAGTTATACATACACTTGACCACCCACCATTTAAATAAACACACACTATAAGTTACACCTACACTTGACCACACACCATTTAAATAAACACTCACTATAAGTTATACCTACACTTGACCACACACCATTTAAATAAACACAGACTATAAGTTACACCTACACTTGACCACACACCATTTAAATAAACACTCACTATAAGTTATAACTACACTTGACCACACACCATTTAAATAAACACAGACTATAAGTTATACCTACACTTGACCACACACCATTTAAATAAACACTCACTATAAGTTATACCTACACTTGACCACACACTATTTAAATAAACACTCACTATAAGTTATACCTACACTTGACCACACACCATTTAAATAAACACTCACTATAAGTTACACCTATACTTGACCACCCACCGTTTAAATAAACACACACTATAAGTTATACATACACTTGACCACCCACCATTTAAATAAACACACACTATAAGTTACACCTACACTTGACCACACACCATTTAAATAAACACTCACTATAAGTTATACCTACACTTGACCACACACCATTTAAATAAACACAGACTATAAGTTACACCTACACTTGACCACACACCATTTAAATAAACACTCACTATAAGTTATACCTACACTTGACCACACACCATTTAAATAAACACAGACTATAAGTTACACCTATACTTGACCACACACCATTTAAATAAACAGTCACTATAAGTTATACCTACACTTGACCACACACCATTTAAATAAACACAGACTATAAGTTACACCTATACTTGACCACACACCATTTAAATAAACAGTCACTATAAGTTATACCTACACTTGACCACACACTATTTAAATAAACACACACTATAAGTTATACCTACACTTGACCACACACCATTTAAATAAACACTCACTATAAGTTACACCTACACTTGACCACACACCATTTAAATAAACACTCACTATAAGTTATACCTACACTTGACCACACACCATTTAAATAAACACACACTATAAGTTACACCTACACTTGACCACACACCATTTAAATAAACACTCACTATAAGTTATACCTACACTTGACCACACACTATTTAAATAAACACTCACTATAAGTTATACCTACACTTGACCACACATCATTTAAATAAACACTCACTATAAGTTACACCTACACTTGACAACACACCATTTAAATAAACACTCACTATAAGTTATACCTACACTTGACCACCCACCATTTAAATAAACACTCACTATAAGTTAAACCTACACTTGACCACACAACATTTAAATAAACACTCATTATAAGTTACACCTACACTTGACCACACACCATTTAAATAAACACCCACTATAAGTTACACCTACACTTGTCCACACACCATTTAAATAAACACTCACTATAAGTTATACCTACACTTGACCACACACCATTTAAATGAACACAGACTGTAAGTTACACCTACACTTGACCACACACCATTTAAATAAACACTCACTATAAGTTATACCTACACTTGACCACACACCATTTAAATAAACACAGACTGTAAGTTACACCTACACTTGACCACACACCATTTAAATAAACACTCACTATAAGTTATACCTACACTTGACCACACACCATTTAAATAAACACAGACTGTAAGTTACACCTACACTTGACCACACACCATTTAAATAAACACTCACTATAAGTTACACCTACACTTAACCACACACCATTTAAATAAACACTCACTATAAGTTACACCTACACTTGACCACACACCATTTAAATAAACACTCACTATAAGTTACACCTACACTTGACCACACACCATTTAAATAAACACTCACTATAAGTTATACCTACACTTGACCACACACCATTTAAATAAACACTCACTATAAGTTACACCTACACTTGACCACACACCATTTAAATAAACACTCACTATAAGTTACACCTACACTTGACCACACACCATTTAAATAAACACACACTATAAGTTACACATACACTCGACCACACACTATTTAAATAAACACACACTATAAGTTACACCTATACTTGACCACCCACCATTTAAATAAACACACACTATAAGTTACTCCTACACTCGACCACACACCATTTAAATAAACACACACTATAAGTTATACCTATACTTGACCACCCACCATTTAAATAAACGCACACTATAAGTTATACATACACTTGACCACACACCATTTAAATAAACACACACTATAAGTTACACCTACACTTGACCACACACCATTTAAATAAACGCACACTATAAGTTATACCTACACTTGACCACACACCATTTAAATAAACACAGACTATAAGTTACACCTACACTTGACCACACACCATTTAAATAAACACTCACTATAAGTTACACCTATACTTGACCACCCACCATTTAAATAAACACACACTATAAGTTATACATACACTTGACCACCCACCATTTAAATAAACACACACTATAAGTTACACCTACACTTGACCACACACCATTTAAATAAACACTCACTATAAGTTATACCTACACTTGACCACACACCATTTAAATAAACACAGACTATAAGTTACACCTACACTTGACCACACACCATTTAAATAAACACTCACTATAAGTTATAACTACACTTGACCACACACCATTTAAATAAACACAGACTATAAGTTACACCTACACTTGACCACACACCATTTAAATAAACACTCACTATAAGTTATACCTACACTTGACCACACACTATTTAAATAAACACTCACTATAAGTTATACCTACACTTGACCACACACCATTTAAATAAACACTCACTATAAGTTACACCTATACTTGACCACCCACCGTTTAAATAAACACACACTATAAGTTATACATACACTTGACCACCCACCATTTAAATAAACACACACTATAAGTTACACCTACACTTGACCACACACCATTTAAATAAACACTCACTATAAGTTATACCTACACTTGACCACACACCATTTAAATAAACACAGACTATAAGTTACACCTACACTTGACCACACACCATTTAAATAAACACTCACTATAAGTTATACCTACACTTGACCACACACCATTTAAATAAACACAGACTATAAGTTACACCTATACTTGACCACACACCATTTAAATAAACAGTCACTATAAGTTATACCTACACTTGACCACACACTATTTAAATAAACACACACTATAAGTTATACCTACACTTGACCACACACCATTTAAATAAACACTCACTATAAGTTACACCTACACTTGACCACACACCATTTAAATAAACACTCACTATAAGTTATACCTACACTTGACCACACACCATTTAAACAAACACACACTATAAGTTACACCTACACTTGACCACACACCATTTAAATAAACACTCACTATAAGTTATACCTACACTTGACCACACACTATTTAAATAAACACTCACTATAAGTTATACCTACACTTGACCACACACCATTTAAATAAACACTCACTATAAGTTACACCTACACTTGACAACACACCATTTAAATAAACACTCACTATAAGTTATACCTACACTTGACCACCCACCATTTAAATAAACACTCACTATAAGTTAAACCTACACTTGACCACACACCATTTAAATAAACACAGACTGTAAGTTACACCTACACTTGACCACACACCATTTAAATAAACACTCACTATAAGTTATACCTACACTTGACCACACACCATTTAAATAAACACAGACTGTAAGTTACACCTACACTTGACCACACACCATTTAAATAAACACTCACTATAAGTTACACCTACACTTAACCACACACCATTTAAATAAACACTCACTATAAGTTACACCTACACTTGACCACACACCATTTAAATAAACACTCACTATAAGTTACACCTACACTTGACCACACACCATTTAAATAAACACACACTATAAGTTACACCTACACTTGACCACACACCATTTAAATAAACACTCACTATAAGTTATACCTACACTTGACCACACACTATTTAAATAAACACCCACTATAAGTTACACCTACACTTGTCCACACACCATTTAAATAAACACTCACTATAAGTTATACCTACACTTGACCACACACCATTTAAATGAACACAGACTGTAAGTTCGGCTACACTTGACCACACACCATTTAAATAAACACTCACTATAAGTTATACCTACACTTGACCACACACCATTTAAATAAACACAGACTGTAAGTTACACCTACACTTGACCACACACCATTTAAATAAACACTCACTATAAGTTATACCTACACTTGACCACACACCATTTAAATAAACACTCACTATAAGTTATACCTACACTTGACCACACACCATTTAAATAAACACAGACTGTAAGTTACACCTACACTTGACCACACACCATTTAAATAAACACTCACTATAAGTTACACCTACACTTAACCACACACCATTTAAATAAACACTCACTATAAGTTACACCTACACTTGACCACACACCATTTAAATAAACACTCACTATAAGTTACACCTACACTTGACCACACACCATTTAAATAAACACTCACTATAAGTTACACCTACACTTGACCACACACCATTTAAATAAACACTCACTATAAGTTATACCTACACTTGACCACACACCATTTAAATAAACACTCACTATAAGTTACACCTACACTTGACCACACACCATTTAAATAAACACTCACTATAAGTTATACCTACACTTGACCACACACCATTTAAATAAACACTCACTATAAGTTACACCTACACTTGACCACACACCATTTAAATAAACACTCACTATAAGTTACACCTACACTCAACTACCCACCATTTAAATAAACACTCACTATAAGTTATACCTACACTTGACCACACACCAATTAAATAAACACTCACTATAAGTTACACCTACACTCAACTACCCACCATTTAAATAAACACTCACTATAAGTTACACGTACACTTGACCACACACCATTTAAATAAACAATCACTATAAGTTATACCTACACTTGACCACACACCATTTAAATAAACACTCACTATAAGTTAAACCTACACTTGACCACACACCATTTAAATAAACACTCATTATAAGTTACACCTACACTTGACCACACACCATTTAAATAAACACCCACTATAAGTTACACCTACACTTGTCCACACACCATTTAAATAAACACCCACTATAAGTTATACCTACACTTGACCACACACCATTTAAATAAACACTCACTATAAGTTACACCTACACTTGACAACACACCATTTAAATAAACACTCACTATAAGTTATACCTACACTTGACCACACACCATTTAAATAAACACTCACTATAAGTTATACCTACACTTGACCACACACCATTTAAATAAACACAGACTGTAAGTTACACCTACACTTGACCACACACCATTTAAATAAACACTCACTATAAGTTACACCTACACTTAACCACACACCATTTAAATAAACAATCACTATAAGTTACACCTACACTTGACCACACACCATTTAAATAAACACTCACTATAAGTTACACCTACACTTGACCACACACCATTTAAATAAACACTCACTATAAGTTACACCTACACTTGACCACACACCATTTAAATAAACACTCACTATAAGTTATACCTACACTTGACCACACACCATTTAAATAAACACTCACTATAAGTTACACCTACACTTGACCACACACCATTTAAATAAACACTCACTATAAGTTACACCTACACTTGACCACACACCATTTAAATAAACACTCACTATAAGTTACACCTACACTTGACCACACACCATTTAAATAAACACTCACTATAAGTTATACCTACACTTGACCACACACCAATTAAATAAACACTCACTATAAGTTATACCTACACTTGACCACACACCAATTAAATAAACACTCACTATAAGTTACACCTACACTCAACTACCCACCATTTAAATAAACACTCACTATAAGTTACACGTACACTTGACCACACACCATTTAAATAAACACTCACTATAAGTTACACCTACACTTGACCACACACCATTTAAATAAACACTCACTATAAGTTACACCTACACTTGACCACACACCATTTAAATAAACACTCACTATAAGTTATACCTACACTTGACCACACACCATTTAAATAAACACTCACTATAAGTTACACCTACACTTGACCACACACCATTTAAATAAACACTCACTATAAGTTACACCTACACTTGACCACACACCATTTAAATAAACACACACTATAAGTTACACATACACTCGACCACACACCATTTAAATAAACACACACTATAAGTTACACCTATACTTGACCACCCACCATTTAAATAAACACACACTATAAGTTACTCCTACACTCGACCACACACCATTTAAATAAACACAAACTATAAGTTATACCTATACTCGACCACCCACCATTTAAATAAACACACACTATAAGTTATACATACACTTGACCACACACCATTTAAATAAACACTCACTATAAGTTACACCTACACTTGACCACACACCATTTAAATAAACACTCACTATAAGTTACACCTACACTTGACCACACACCATTTAAATAAACACTCACTATAAGTTATACCTACACTTGACCACACACCATTTAAATAAACACTCACTATAAGTTACACCTACACTTGACCACACACCATTTAAATAAACACTCACTATAAGTTATACCTACACTTGACCACACACCATTTAAATAAACACTCACTATAAGTTACACCTACACTTGACCACACACCATTTAAATAAACACTCACTATAAGTTACACCTACACTTGACCACACACCATTTAAATAAACACTCACTATAAGTTACACCTACACTCAACTACCCACCATTTAAATAAACACTCACTATAAGTTATACCTACACTTGACCACACACCAATTAAATAAACACTCACTATAAGTTACACCTACACTCAACTACCCACCATTTAAATAAACACTCACTATAAGTTACACGTACACTTGACCACACACCATTTAAATAAACACTCACTATAAGTTATACCTACACTTGACCACACACCATTTAAATAAACACTCACTATAAGTTAAACCTACACTTGACCACATACCATTTAAATAAACACTCATTATAAGTTACACCTACACTTGACCACACACCATTTAAATAAACACCCACTATAAGTTACACCTACACTTGTCCACACACCATTTAAATAAACACTCACTATAAGTTATACCTACACTTGACCACACACCATTTAAATAAACACTCACTATAAGTTACACCTACACTTGACAACACACCATTTAAATAAACACTCACTATAAGTTATACCTACACTTGACCACACACCATTTAAATAAACACTCACTATAAGTTATACCTACACTTGACCACACACCATTTAAATAAACACAGACTGTAAGTTACACCTATACTTGACCACCCACCATTTAAATAAACACACACTATAAGTTACTCCTACACTCGACCACACACTATTTAAATAAACACACACTATAAGTTATACCTATACTCGACCACCCACCATTTAAATAAACACACACTATAAGTTATACATACACTTGACCACACACCATTTAAATAAACACACACTATAAGTTACACCTACACTTGACCATACACCATTTAAATAAACACACACTATAAGTTATACCTACACTTGACCACACACCATTTAAATAAACACAGACTATAAGTTACACCTACACTTGACCACACACCATTTAAATAAAGACTCACTATAAGTTACACCTATACTTGACCACCCACCATTTAAATAAACACACACTATAAGTTATACATACACTTGACCACCCACCATTTAAATAAACACACACTATAAGTTACACCTACACTTGACCACACACCATTTAAATAAACACTCACTATAAGTTATACCTACACTTGACCACACACCATTTAAATAAACACAGACTATAAGTTACACCTACACTTGACCACACACCATTTAAATAAACACTCACTATAAGGTATAACTACACTTGACCACACACCATTTAAATAAACACAGACTATAAGTTACACCTACACTTGACCACACACCATTTAAATAAACACTCACTATAAGTTATACCTACACTTGACCACACACTATTTAAATAAACACTCACTATAAGTTATACCTACACTTGACCACACACCATTTAAATAAACACTCACTATAAGTTACACCTACACTTGACTACACACCATTTAAATGAACACTCACTATAAGTTATACCTACACTTGACCACACACTATTTAAATAAACACTCACTATAAGTTATACCTACACTTGACCACACACCATTTAAATAAACACTCACTATAAGTTACACCTATACTTGACCACCCACCATTTAAATAAACACTCACTATAAGTTATACATACACTTGACCACACACTATTTAAATAAACACCCACTATAAGTTACACCTACACTTGTCCACACACCATTTAAATAAACACTCACTATAAGTTACACCTACACTTGACCACACACCATTTAAATGAACACAGACTGTAAGTTCGGCTACACTTGACCACACACCATTTAAATAAACACTCACTATAAGTTATACCTACACTTGACCACACACCATTTAAATAAACACAGACTGTAAGTTACACCTACACTTGACCACACACCATTTAAATAAACACTCACTATAAGTTATACCTACACTTGACCACACACCATTTAAATAAACACTCACTATAAGTTATACCTACACTTGACCACACACCATTTAAATAAACACAGACTGTAAGTTACACCTACACTTGACCACACACCATTTAAATAAACACTCACTATAAGTTACACCTACACTTAACCACACACCATTTAAATAAACACTCACTATAAGTTACACCTACACTTGACCACACACCATTTAAATAAACACTCACTATAAGTTACACCTACACTTGACCACACACCATTTAAATAAACACACACTATAAGTTACACCTACACTTGACCACACACCATTTAAATAAACACTCACTATAAGTTATACCTACACTTGACCACACACTATTTAAATAAACACCCACTATAAGTTACACCTACACTTGTCCACACACCATTTAAATAAACACTCACTATAAGTTATACCTACACTTGACCACACACCATTTAAATGAACACAGACTGTAAGTTCGGCTACACTTGACCACACACCATTTAAATAAACACTCACTATAAGTTATACCTACACTTGACCACACACCATTTAAATAAACACAGACTGTAAGTTACACCTACACTTGACCACACACCATTTAAATAAACACTCACTATAAGTTATACCTACACTTGACCACACACCATTTAAATAAACACTCACTATAAGTTATACCTACACTTGACCACACACCATTTAAATAAACACAGACTGTAAGTTACACCTACACTTGACCACACACCATTTAAATAAACACTCACTATAAGTTACACCTACACTTAACCACACACCATTTAAATAAACACTCACTATAAGTTACACCTACACTTGACCACACACCATTTAAATAAACACTCACTATAAGTTACACCTACACTTGACCACACACCATTTAAATAAACACTCACTATAAGTTACACCTACACTTGACCACACACCATTTAAATAAACACTCACTATAAGTTATACCTACACTTGACCACACACCATTTAAATAAACACTCACTATAAGTTACACCTACACTTGACCACACACCATTTAAATAAACACTCACTATAAGTTATACCTACACTTGACCACACACCATTTAAATAAACACTCACTATAAGTTACACCTACACTTGACCACACACCATTTAAATAAACACTCACTATAAGTTACACCTACACTCAACTACCCACCATTTAAATAAACACTCACTATAAGTTATACCTACACTTGACCACACACCAATTAAATAAACACTCACTATAAGTTACACCTACACTCAACTACCCACCATTTAAATAAACACTCACTATAAGTTACACGTACACTTGACCACACACCATTTAAATAAACAATCACTATAAGTTATACCTACACTTGACCACACACCATTTAAATAAACACTCACTATAAGTTAAACCTACACTTGACCACACACCATTTAAATAAACACTCATTATAAGTTACACCTACACTTGACCACACACCATTTAAATAAACACCCACTATAAGTTACACCTACACTTGTCCACACACCATTTAAATAAACACCCACTATAAGTTATACCTACACTTGACCACACACCATTTAAATAAACACTCACTATAAGTTACACCTACACTTGACAACACACCATTTAAATAAACACTCACTATAAGTTATACCTACACTTGACCACACACCATTTAAATAAACACTCACTATAA
Organism: Cyrtodaria siliqua; assembly: GCA_037043455.1. Lineage (NCBI taxonomy): Eukaryota > Metazoa > Mollusca > Bivalvia > Adapedonta > Hiatellidae > Cyrtodaria > Cyrtodaria siliqua. The sequence goes on along the minus strand of JAWPHD010008018.1, from coordinate 24,660 downwards.
GTTATACCTACACTTGACCACACACCATTTAAATAAACACAGACTGTAAGTTACACCTACACTTGACCACACACCATTTAAATAAACACTCACTATAAGTTACACCTACACTTAACCACACACCATTTAAATAAACAATCACTATAAGTTACACCTACACTTGACCACACACCATTTAAATAAACACTCACTATAAGTTACACCTACACTTGACCACACACCATTTAAATAAACACTCACTATAAGTTACACCTACACTTGACCACACACCATTTAAATAAACACTCACTATAAGTTATACCTACACTTGACCACACACCATTTAAATAAACACTCACTATAAGTTACACCTACACTTGACCACACACCATTTAAATAAACACTCACTATAAGTTACACCTACACTTGACCACACACCATTTAAATAAACACTCACTATAAGTTACACCTACACTTGACCACACACCATTTAAATAAACACTCACTATAAGTTATACCTACACTTGACCACACACCAATTAAATAAACACTCACTATAAGTTATACCTACACTTGACCACACACCAATTAAATAAACACTCACTATAAGTTACACCTACACTCAACTACCCACCATTTAAATAAACACTCACTATAAGTTACACGTACACTTGACCACACACCATTTAAATAAACACTCACTATAAGTTACACCTACACTTGACCACACACCATTTAAATAAACACTCACTATAAGTTACACCTACACTTGACCACACACCATTTAAATAAACACTCACTATAAGTTATACCTACACTTGACCACACACCATTTAAATAAACACTCACTATAAGTTACACCTACACTTGACCACACACCATTTAAATAAACACTCACTATAAGTTACACCTACACTTGACCACACACCATTTAAATAAACACACACTATAAGTTACACATACACTCGACCACACACCATTTAAATAAACACACACTATAAGTTACACCTATACTTGACCACCCACCATTTAAATAAACACACACTATAAGTTACTCCTACACTCGACCACACACCATTTAAATAAACACAAACTATAAGTTATACCTATACTCGACCACCCACCATTTAAATAAACACACACTATAAGTTATACATACACTTGACCACACACCATTTAAATAAACACTCACTATAAGTTACACCTACACTTGACCACACACCATTTAAATAAACACTCACTATAAGTTACACCTACACTTGACCACACACCATTTAAATAAACACTCACTATAAGTTATACCTACACTTGACCACACACCATTTAAATAAACACTCACTATAAGTTACACCTACACTTGACCACACACCATTTAAATAAACACTCACTATAAGTTATACCTACACTTGACCACACACCATTTAAATAAACACTCACTATAAGTTACACCTACACTTGACCACACACCATTTAAATAAACACTCACTATAAGTTACACCTACACTTGACCACACACCATTTAAATAAACACTCACTATAAGTTACACCTACACTCAACTACCCACCATTTAAATAAACACTCACTATAAGTTATACCTACACTTGACCACACACCAATTAAATAAACACTCACTATAAGTTACACCTACACTCAACTACCCACCATTTAAATAAACACTCACTATAAGTTACACGTACACTTGACCACACACCATTTAAATAAACACTCACTATAAGTTATACCTACACTTGACCACACACCATTTAAATAAACACTCACTATAAGTTAAACCTACACTTGACCACACACCATTTAAATAAACACTCATTATAAGTTACACCTACACTTGACCACACACCATTTAAATAAACACCCACTATAAGTTACACCTACACTTGTCCACACACCATTTAAATAAACACTCACTATAAGTTATACCTACACTTGACCACACACCATTTAAATAAACACTCACTATAAGTTACACCTACACTTGACAACACACCATTTAAATAAACACTCACTATAAGTTATACCTACACTTGACCACACACCATTTAAATAAACACTCACTATAAGTTATACCTACACTTGACCACACACCATTTAAATAAACACAGACTGTAAGTTACACCTACACTTGACCACACACCATTTAAATAAACACTCACTATAAGTTACACCTACACTTAACCACACACCATTTAAATAAACAATCACTATAAGTTACACCTACACTTGACCACACACCATTTAAATAAACACTCACTATAAGTTACACCTACACTTGACCACACACCATTTAAATAAACACTCACTATAAGTTACACCTACACTTGACCACACACCATTTAAATAAACACTCACTATAAGTTATACCTACACTTGACCACACACCATTTAAATAAACACTCACTATAAGTTACACCTACACTTGACCACACACCATTTAAATAAACACTCACTATAAGTTACACCTACACTTGACCACACACCATTTAAATAAACACTCACTATAAGTTACACCTACACTTGACCACACACCATTTAAATAAACACTCACTATAAGTTATACCTACACTTGACCACACACCAATTAAATAAACACTCACTATAAGTTATACCTACACTTGACCACACACCAATTAAATAAACACTCACTATAAGTTACACCTACACTCAACTACTCACCATTTAAATAAACACTCACTATAAGTTACACGTACACTTGACCACACACCATTTAAATAAACACTCACTATAAGTTACACCTACACTTGACCACACACCATTTAAATAAACACTCACTATAAGTTACACCTACACTTGACCACACACCATTTAAATAAACACTCACTATAAGTTATACCTACACTTGACCACACACCATTTAAATAAACACTCACTATAAGTTACACCTAAACTTGACCACACACCATTTAAATAAACACTCACTATAAGTTACACCTACACTTGACCACACACCATTTAAATAAACACACACTATAAGTTACACATACACTCGACCACACACCATTTAAATAAACACACACTATAAGTTACACCTATACTTGACCACCCACCATTTAAATAAACACACACTATAAGTTACTCCTACACTCGACCACACACTATTTAAATAAACACACACTATAAGTTATACCTATACTCGACCACCCACCATTTAAATAAACACACACTATAAGTTATACATACACTTGACCACACACCATTTAAATAAACACACACTATAAGTTACACCTACACTTGACCATACACCATTTAAATAAACACACACTATAAGTTATACCTACACTTGACCACACACCATTTAAATAAACACAGACTATAAGTTACACCTACACTTGACCACACACCATTTAAATAAAGACTCACTATAAGTTACACCTATACTTGACCACCCACCATTTAAATAAACACACACTATAAGTTATACATACACTTGACCACCCACCATTTAAATAAACACACACTATAAGTTACACCTACACTTGACCACACACCATTTAAATAAACACTCACTATAAGTTATACCTACACTTGACCACACACCATTTAAATAAACACAGACTATAAGTTACACCTACACTTGACCACACACCATTTAAATAAACACTCACTATAAGGTATAACTACACTTGACCACACACCATTTAAATAAACACAGACTATAAGTTACACCTACACTTGACCACACACCATTTAAATAAACACTCACTATAAGTTATACCTACACTTGACCACACACTATTTAAATAAACACTCACTATAAGTTATACCTACACTTGACCACACACCATTTAAATAAACACTCACTATAAGTTACACCTACACTTGACTACACACCATTTAAATGAACACTCACTATAAGTTATACCTACACTTGACCACACACTATTTAAATAAACACTCACTATAAGTTATACCTACACTTGACCACACACCATTTAAATAAACACTCACTATAAGTTACACCTATACTTGACCACCCACCGTTTAAATAAACACACACTATAAGTTATACATACACTTGACCACCCACCATTTAAATAAACACACACTATAAGTTACACCTACACTTGACCACACACCATTTAAATAAACACTCACTATAAGTTATACCTACACTTGACCACACACCATTTAAATAAACACAGAGTATAAGTTACACCTACACTTGACCACACACCATTTAAATAAACACTCACTATAAGTTATACCTACACTTGACCACACACCATTTAAATAAACACAGACTATAAGTTACACCTATACTTGACCACACACCATTTAAATAAACAGTCACTATAAGTTATACCTACACTTGACCACACACTATTTAAATAAACACACACTATAAGTTATACCTACACTTGACCACACACCATTTAAATAAACACTCACTATAAGTTACACCTACACTCAACTACCCACCATTTAAATAAACACTCACTATAAGTTACACGTACACTTGACCACACACCATTTAAATAAACACTCACTATAAGTTACACCTACACTTGACCACACACCATTTAAATAAACACTCACTATAAGTTACACCTACACTTGACCACACACCATTTAAATAAACACTCACTATAAGTTATACCTACACTTGACCACACACCATTTAAATAAACACTCACTATAAGTTACACCTTCACTTGACCACACACCATTTAAATAAACACTCACTATAAGTTATACCTACACTTGACCACACACCATTTAAATAAACACTCACTATAAGTTACACCTACACTTGACCACACACCATTTAAATAAACACTCACTATAAGTTACACCTACACTCAACTACCCACCATTTAAATAAACACTCACTATAAGTTATACCTACACTTGACCACACACCAATTAAATAAACACTCACTATAAGTTACACCTACACTCAACTACCCACCATTTAAATAAACACTCACTATAAGTTACACGTACACTTGACCACACACCATTTAAATCGCCCCCTTAATGCAAAAAGGAGTCAAGTGACAGGGTCCGACAAATCCTCTGCCCGGAGCCCGCGGGCTACCAAAAGTCGAGATCCGGACTACCATTTTTTTCTATCTCGCGTCCGGCGGGCTACTGCAAATTTTCTTTTGAAGTAGCCCGGCAAAAAAACGGATTTTAGATCTAAATCCATATCATAAAATCCTGTGTTCCCAGCTAATTAGTCAGATAAGATTACACCGCCACGCGTCAATAATAACACCAATTAACAAGGTGTTTAGACACCACGGGTGATCGGACCAGATCGATTGACGCATGCATAACTCATTTATATTCATTAGTTGTTTTAATACTAGGGTACACTCTTTGATTGGATAATAACGATGCTGCGTCAATAATTTATTCACTCGGACATGACTGGAAAACATTTGATTGGATGGTCAAGGGGCATTATGGGAGAAGACTGCGTCTCCTTTTTCCTGAGTTTGCAAATTGCATGCAATAAAAACCTGGCGATTGACTAGGACAATTAAAGAAGTAAAAAATCAAATGATAATACAGATGGTACCACACGGATTACGACAATTCCCACTCATCGCAGCGATTTTTTTCCACCACAGACATGGCGATTTTTGTGAGTAAATTTTATCCACCGCGATTAAAATATGGGTATTCTCGGTCATCATATCACGGAGAATCCCAGTGAGAACTTGCCGGGGTTTCACGGCGATTTAACTGACTGGATAATTATAGTTTTCATTTTTAATTGCGAAATAATTGTTTGTATCACAAATATTTTACCAAACATCGTCAATAATTATATCAAGGCAAAATAATCAAAAAGCGAATAACAATCCTGACCGGCGCTATTTTAAAAAAGCTGCATCGGGGCACCATACCAATTATAAGAATTTCTGTTTTTCTGAACTGAAGGCCCTGGTAAACAATAACAAAAAATATCGGGAAAAGTTGTTTATATGCGAACTTTGATCTTGAATATCTCAACAACCAAGGAAAATTTAATTTATTTGCATAATTTCTATAAATAGAAGAACACTGTGGCATGTACTTACCTGATATCGTAAATACATTATTTTTTACGAGCAACACATTTTTTATTTACATGTCACGCGCTTTCTTAATTTGATTTTTGATGCAAAAAAGTTTGTTAATAATTAAAAAAACACGTACGCTTATCAATTAGTGTTGACCACCATATTAAAAACATCGCGTTTACAAATGACTTAAACGCGCTTGTGTTATGTACATGCAATACAAACATGTGTAGTTCATTCCTTTATGAACTCAGTACACGCTACGTCATCACATCACCTGGCCGTTAGCGACGTGTACTAAATAAAGCCTTGGGTACAATGTACATGTATTTGTTCGCGCGTGTAGCCGTCGACGTTAGCCTATGGATAGTAGAGACGTGTTTATTTCGTATATAAAAGCACAACTTTATAAGGAAACTTTATTGTTTATTAACGCTAACGTAACCATGTAAGAAAACATGTAACCTGGACTAGATTTTATTTTCGATTTTTTTACACGTTTTTTGATGACGACTTTTAAGTACAGATGACTCATTCGCAACATCTCGTACACAGCTTCAGGGATCCCGAGAAATGACGGGATTGGCCGAGCGTTCACGATTGCAATGACTATCATCAAAAAAATAAAACATTATACATTTCATTTCAGTGATTAAGAGGCATTTTATAATAATTTGGCTTTAGCACCCACATGATTTAAAATAATCTTTTTAAAATTTAAGTCTAGATTTAGATCTTTATAAAATGCCTCTAAATTACTTTTGAAATTGATAATTTGTTTTATTTTTATATTCATAATTTTGATAGAGCATCATCAAAAAAATCTGACCAATCAGTGACCAGAAATAAAACATACACAGACATTCTGGTAGGTGATAAACTCGGTCTTTATCCTTGTTGTTCAACCAAGTTTAGTGCTAAAATTAAGGTATCTACAGTTTGATTCTTTTAAAAGCCTGCATAGTTCATGCACGTTGACGCAAATTGATTCAATATATGTATCTTTCAAAATTAAAATCTTAAAACTTATCGTCTTTTTACTCTGCTAAAGATTTTTATTTTACTATAGAACCTAAGGATAAAAACCGAGTAACACACATTTTATCACCCACTGAAAATAAGATAAAATCTCAACATCTCTGCAATGAAAAATTATGAATTGGTAAAACAACAAAGTCAAAAGTCATATATTATAGAAATAATTTTATTGGTAAATCCATTTACAAACAAACATGTTCAATAACAGTTCACCAATGTAAAAAATGTTAATGAGTCGCCTCGTGTCCGCCGCGCGCATGCCGGGCTACCAAGTTCAGTTTCTGGTAGCCCAGTGGGCTACCACAGATTTTAAAGATTTGTCGGACCCTGAGTGACATTTTATACTTTTCGAGATAATCGAGTTTAAAGGTTTGAATGTAAATTACAAATCACAGAATTGTATTACAATGATGAAGTTTGCTCGTCATGTAGATATATATTAATGGTTTAAATTCATGATATGATTAAATTCGAAACTTTACTGGTATTATAATATTTTAAGCATTTAAGTAAAAACTCCTTTTTGCATCCAGCGATATTCATTTCTAACCATGCTAAAAGGAGTCATGTGTCACTTGTACCCTTTTTGCATAACGAAATAGTTAACATTGTAGCATTATATTTTCAGCAAAAAAGGTTCATGTATACCTTTTGGTATTTAGAAACGAACAATTAATAATTATTATGGGTTGTATAGCTGTATTTAATGAAATATATAATGATTACAGTTCTTCACAAGCATGATAAGGGTTTATAGTCATTTTTTTTTATTATAATAAAAACGAAGAATGTGTTCATACATTCCGAGGTTATTGTTGTTCAGTGTTTTTGAGTCCTGATCTGCTGTTTAAATGTTATATATGCAGTAATCAACTGCCAGTAGGAGTTATTATGTGTATTCCTCATCTGTTTCTTCATCAACAGATGGGCCAGGATTCCTGTTACTATCATTTCATATTATTGGTGAAAGTCATCTGGGATAATCCCCCGTTCACACAAACCAACCAGGTCTTGCTTCTTCTTGACTGAGATCGGTTGTTTCGATTTATAGCAAAACCCAATGTCCGAATCTGTCTCTGGCCATCTAACTTGGTGACCTCTCCTTCGTAATCCTTATGACTGGATTTCAATTTCTATGAAGGAGTTGGGGTCAAATGTGTAGTTTACAAACAGTGATTTTGGATGATCACGTCGTGCCTGGATCCAACGTATATTTAGCCAATTGATTTTTATTCCGGTTGGTGTGGACTTGAAATTCAGTTAGCAGTTCTTCACAAAAGATTTAAAGTCAATAACGTGATCGTACTTTAATGGAACTGCTATATACGGCTTTGATTTTCTTGTCCATTATGTTTATTTCGCTCTTCGGGGCATTTAATTTTATTAGATACTGGGACCATACGCCGTACGACATGGGGAAGAAGTACACTCCATGTCCACCGCCATATGCATGCCACCTTCGGGATGGTTAACATTTTGTACTATTGATTTTATGAATATTGAGTTCTGCTCAACCCGGGGCTAGAGGGTGTGAGCGGTAGGTAGCATATTTCACTACCGCTCATGAACAGTCTCAATCAAACCGAGACTGCAATATTTCGTATGTGTCGTGCTCGGCCGTTTCCAAAGGTCCATTATCATACTCGTTTTTGTGATGATTATACTCCTCTTGCAATTCGTCACTAATGGAAGTTTCTATCTTATGACATTACGTGCGCACAACGAACACTGATCCTTTTTGGGCTTAAAAAATGACAGATTGTGTTGCTCACAAAACACTTTCCTGTACTTTGCCTCGCTCACTGGTTGGATGTTTTGCTTGCTACATTCATCTTTATACAATTCCCACATGTTCTTTATCTTAAGATCATGAGAAAGTTACTGTCTTTTAGATGTTTTTCTGGAGTAAAGAGACTCCATCTTTGGAAATGAATTGATGTGGTCATTACTGAACATTGCATGATCCATCACTTATTTTATTTGCCGATGGTGTACAACCTCTCATGTCTTTTCCGTCAAAAACTCCAAGGCTCTTTCTTTCCATCGTGTATGATATCAGTTTGTTACTAATAGCAAGTGTTTTCTTGAAAAAAATTCTACAGATTATTTCTCTCTTGTTCTGTCCGCTGTGTAAGAAGTATTGCAGCGCCTTTGTTTTCTTGCCCTTTCCTTTCCTTCCAATGTCTTGCTTTATTATCATGTCACAGATAAATTGTCTTTGCATTTCATATGAACCAAGTCCGTAGTAACAGTTAAATATCTGGTTTCTGTCATCTTCAGAAAAATGTTCATTGAATTTGAAGCGACAACGTGAGCAATCTTGTGGGTGCACATTTTTATTTAGAATTGGAGTTCCTTTGACAGATATGTACTCCTTTCCTCCACATCTTGCATTTTTTGGGACATTTCTTTTCCACTTCATTTCATTTCTCATTTTCTTGCGACTTCTTACTTTCTTATGAGGACTTTTGTAATCTGCTCGTTTGTGTGGCGTACACGCATCTGTCGTTCGATCATGCTGTTTTTCTGGTGTCGCGATGTGCGATTCCCGGGTGATGCAGCTGGTCCATTCGACTGTGTATTTGGTGAAGACACTTGGATGTTTGTGTTCATTTTCGTCTTTGATATTGTAGCATCATAGTGTTCTTCATTTCTCACTGCTAAATGTGCTGTATTAATCATTTGTGTTGGCGCTATTGCTGCGTCTGTTGGCCGGATATCAAAGACTGGTGTATTCATTTCACTAGAGAAAAATAGCAACATTTTATTTATCTGCAACCGCTAAGGGTAGGCAGTCCGCTGCTTCAGAATTCCATCTTCCACTGCTTCTTAAACTATCAACTTCATTCTCGAAGACATCCATATTTGTGAAAAATTCTGCATACTTGTCTTTCTCTTGTAGAAGATAGTGGCATATGTAAGATTGCATATATCATCCGCGCACAATTGCTTGCATCCAGCAAGGGTTTGCGTTTGACGAACTGCAGAGAAGGAGCAATTGCCGTCTGATGTCACAGGTACTCGCTTGAGATCGTTGCTTGCGAGTAAATTATCCAGTCTTTTCTTATGACACTTAGCTATCATCATTTGAACACCATGCATTTTTCTGCTGTTTCGCTTTTGACATGCCTGTCAACCTTTTAGAGACAGACTGCTTTGTTCGCTTTGTTTTCAGAAGCTTTATTCTTTCCTGTAATATTTGTATAACAGTTTTGTTTACCTTGTCCGTCAGATTTTTTTCTGAAGAGTTCTTTTAAAGTTGGAGCGTTTTTGTTTTTTCTTACATTCATTTTGTTTTGTGCCATTTGCTCTCTTCCGGCGTACTTTTCTTCTTTTAAAGTTTGGACTCGTCAGATCATCATCAGATATTTCACTTGTTGACTGTTTGTATGTGCAAATGTTCTTACTATCATCAGACACATTGTCTTCATAACTATCTCTCTCTGCTGGAATAAGCTTCCTTTTGACAGGCAATCGTTTGGTTACAAGAGAGAGTTGAACAAGTTTCGCCAAAGGAATATTGTCTTCAGAATCCGGATCTGATTTTTCCTCAGTTACTGGGTGAGTCTGTGGGATAGATTTGTCAGCAATGTCTATGCGCACTGCAGTGTATATCTCAGAAGATTGCCTTTCCGTCTCTGGTGCCCGGATTTGCACTAAAACAAGTTTTATTAAATTGTAATTAATGATAATTATGTACATTGACAGACGAATATACATACAGTATAATCATGATAATTATGATATAAAGATTTATTTTGCATATTAAAATTTTGAAGGTACGTTCTAGAATAAATAATAATAAAGTAATAGTCAAAGTGCAATGGTTATTTCTTCAATTGCACTTGGACGGTAGTATATTCAACCATGAAAATAACCGCATAATTATTATGCATACATAATAATATCTAGCAAAATAGTACAATTTTCATCCCATTTTCTGATGTTTCATTGCATATTTGTTCATACAATTCCTCATCTGACCACTGGTCAATCTGTAATTGAACAAGGAAATCATATTTCGAACATACTGTACAAGCAATTCAAGTAGTACGACATTTTATTTAGTTACTATCAACCAATACAACACTGCCAAGCTAAATATTCCAATCAATTAAATGCTCAATAAACTTTAAAGCATACATTTATGATAAAAAGGAATTAAATTTACCTTATATTCATCCATATCCATCTTGGCCAAACTTTAAAAAATCCAACAACTGGTGTTCTCTTCACATATATAAATTCCAGGACTAATAACTGCAAACACTATCTGTAATCTGATAAACCCCTTGTCATCACTAATAATTAGCATTCTGCTTTGTTTTATGTAAACTTTTCAGCAATGTTGGCATAACATAAATGTGGAAAAACAACACAAGGGGCACTAAATTGTTATAAATTGAACTTTAATTGACATTTAATGAATGCAAAGATGCACTTGAATCCTTTTTGCAATAACATTTGGTTTACATTCATATTCTAACAGTCAATGCTAAAAGGAGTCATTTGTCACATGGCTCCTTTTCGCGTAATAGGTATAGCACATGACTCCTTTTTGCATAACTACATTGTTGAAAATACACTTGACTCCAATTAGCACTAATCGTTTTCAATATGAATACATGCAAATATAACCTAGATATATTTAGGGTAGTTAGATATGGTCGAAAACCTTCAGGAAATCTAAAAATGTCAAAATATGTGAAAATGTCACTTGACTCCTTTTTGCATTAAGGGGGCGAAATAAACAATCACTATAAGTTATACCTACACTTGACCACACACCATTTAAATAAACACTCACTATAAGTTAAACCTACACTTGACCACACACCATTTAAATAAACACTCATTATAAGTTACACCTACACTTGACCACACACCATTTAAATAAACACCCACTATAAGTTACACCTACACTTGTCCACACACCATTTAAATAAACACCCACTATAAGTTATACCTACACTTGACCACACACCATTTAAATAAACACTCACTATAAGTTACACCTACACTTGACAACACACCATTTAAATAAACACTCACTATAAGTTATACCTACACTTGACCACACACCATTTAAATAAACACTCACTATAAGTTATACCTACACTTGACCACACACCATTTAAATAAACACAGACTGTAAGTTACACCTACACTTGACCACACACCATTTAAATAAACACTCACTATAAGTTACACCTACACTTGACCACACACCATTTAAATAAACACTCACTATAAGTTATACCTACACTTGACCACACACCATTTAAATAAACACAGACTGTAAGTTACACCTACACTTGACCACACACCATTTAAATAAACACTCACTATAAGTTATACCTACACTTGACCACACACCATTTAAATAAACACAGACTGTAAGTTACACCTACACTTGACCACACACCATTTAAATAAACACAGACTGTAAGTTACACCTACACTTGACCACACACCATTTAAATAAACACTCACTATAAGTTATACCTACACTTGACCACACACCATTTAAATAAACACAGACTGTAAGTTACACCTACACTTGACCACACACCATTTAAATAAACACTCACTATAAGTTACACCTACACTTAACCACACACCATTTAAATAAACACTCACTATAAGTTACACCTACACTTGACCACACACCATTTAAATAAACACTCACTATAAGTTACACCTACACTTGACCACACACCATTTAAATAAACACAGACTATAAGTTATACCTACACTTGACCACACACCATTTAAATAAACACTCACTATAAGTTACACCTACACTTGACCACACACCATTTAAATAAACACTCACTATAAGTTATACCTACACTTGACCACACACCATTTAAATAAACACTCACTATAAGTTACACCTACACTTGACCACACACCATTTAAATAAACACTCACTATAAGTTATACCTACACTTGACCACACACCAATTAAATAAACACTCACTATAAGTTATACCTACACTTGACCACACACCAATTAAATAAACACTCACTATAAGTTACACCTACATTCAACTACCCACCATTTAAATAAACACTCACTATAAGTTACACGTACACTTGACCACACACCATTTAAATAAACACTCACTATAAGTTACACCTACACTTGACCACACACCATTTAAATAAACACTCACTATAAGTTACACCTACACTTGACCACACACCATTTAAATAAACACTCACTATAAGTTATACCTACACTTGACCACACACCAATTAAATAAACACTCACTATAAGTTACACCTACACTTGACCACACACCATTTAAATAAACACACACTATAAGTTACACCTACACTTGACCACACACCATTTAAATAAACACTCACTATAAGTTACACCTACACTTGACCACACACCATTTAAATAAACACTCACTATAAGTTATACCTACACTTGACCACACACCATTTAAATAAACACTCACTATAAGTTACACCTACACTTGACAACACACCATTTAAATAAACACTCACTATAAGTTATACCTACACTTGACCACACACCATTTAAATAAACACTCACTTTAAGTTAAACCTACACTTGACCACACACCATTTAAATAAACACTCATTATAAGTTACACCTACACTTGACCACACACCATTTAAATAAACACCCACTATAAGTTACACCTACACTTGTCCACACACCATTTAAATAAACACTCACTATAAGTTATACCTACACTTGACCACACATCATTTAAATGAACACAGACTGTAAGTTACACCTACACTTGACCACACACCATTTAAATAAACACTCACTATAAGTTATACCTACACTTGACCACACACCATTTAAATAAACACAGACTGTAAGTTACACCTACACTTGACCACACACCATTTAAATAAACACTCACTATAAGTTATACCTACACTTGACCACACACCATTTAAATAAACACAGACTGTAAGTTACACCTACACTTGACCACACACCATTTAAATAAACACTCACTATAAGTTACACCTACACTTAACCACACACCATTTAAATAAACACTCACTATAAGTTACACCTACACTTGACCACACACCATTTAAATAAACACTCACTATAAGTTACACCTACACTTGACCACACACCATTTAAATAAACACTCACTATAAGTTATACCTACACTTGACCACACACCATTTAAATAAACACTCACTATAAGTTACACCTACACTTGACCACACACCATTTAAATAAACACTCACTATAAGTTATACCTACACTTGACCACACACCATTTAAATAAACACTCACTATAAGTTACACCTACACTTGACCACACACCATTTAAATAAACACTCACTATAAGTTATACCTACACTTGACCACACACCAATTAAATAAACACTCACTATAAGTTACACCTACACTCAACTACCCACCATTTAAATAAACACTCACTATAAGTTACACCTACACTTGACCACACACCATTTAAATAAACACTCACTATAAGTTACACCTACACTTGACCACACACCATTTAAATAAACACTCACTATAAGTTACACCTACACTTGACCACACACCGTTTAAATAAACACTCACTATAAGTTATACCTACACTTGACCACACACCGTTTAAATAAACACTCACTATAAGTTATACCTACACTTGACCACACACCATTTAAATAAACACTCACTATAAGTTACACCTACACTTGACCACACACCATTTAAATAAACACTCACTATAAGTTACACCTACACTCGACCACACACCATTTAAATAAACACAGACTGTAAGTTATACCTACACTCGACCACACACCATTTAAATAAACACTCACTATAAGTTACACCTACACTTGACCACACACCATTTAAATAAACACTCACTATAAGTTACACCTACACTCGACCACACACCATTTAAATAAACACTCACTATAAGTTACACCTACACTTGACCACACACCATTTAAATAAACACTCACTATAAGTTACACCTACACTTGACCACACACCATTTAAATAAACACTCACTATAAGTTACACCTACACTTGACCACACACCATTTAAATAAACACTCACTATAAGCTACACCTACACTCGACCACCCACCATTTAAATAAACACACAATATAAGTTACACCTACACTCGACCACCCACCATTTAAATAAACACTCACTATAAGCTACACCTACACTCGACCACCCACCATTTAAATAAACACTCACTATAAGCTACACCTACACTCGACCACACACCATTTAAATAAACACTCACTATAAGCTACACCTACACTCGACCACACACCATTTAAATAAACACTCACTATAAGCTACACCTACACTCGACCACACACCATTTAAATAAACACTCACTATAAGTTACACCTACACTCGACCACCCACCATTTAAATAAACACTCACTATAAGTTACACCTACACTCGACCACCCACCATTTAAATAAACACTCACTATAAGCTACACCTACACTCGACCACACAACATTTAAATAAACACTCACTATAAGTTACACCTACACTCGACCACACACCATTTAAATAAACACTCACTATAAGTTACACCTACACTCGACCACACACCATTTAAATAAACACTCACTATAAGCTACACCTACACTCGACCACCCACCATTTAAATAAACACACACTATAAGTTACACCTACACTCGATCACCCACCATTTAAATAAACACTCACTATAAGCTACACCTACACTTGATCACCCACCATTTAAATAAACACTCACTATAAGCTACATCTACACTTGACCACACACCATTTAAATAAACACTCACTATAAGTTATACCTACACTTGACCACACACCATTTAAATAAACACTCACTATAAGTTATACCTACACTTGACCACACACCATTTAAATAAACACTCACTATAAGTTACACCTACACTTGACCACACACCATTTAAATAAACACACACTATAAGTTATACCTACACTTGACCACACACCATTTAAATAAACACTCACTATAAGTTATACCTACACTTGACCACACACCATTTAAATAAACACTCACTATAAGTTACACCTACACTTGACCACACACCATTTAAATAAACACACACTATAAGTTACACCTACACTTGACCACACACCATTTAAATAAACACTCACTATAAGTTATACCTACACTTGACCACACACCATTCAAATAAACACTCACTATAAGTTACACCTACACTTGACCACACACCATTTAAATAAACACTCACTATAAGTTATACCTACACTTGACCACACACCATTTAAATAAACACTCACTATAAGTTACACCTACACTTGACCACACACCATTTAAATAAACACTCACTATCAGTTACACCTACACTTGACCACACACCATTTAAATAAACACTCACTATAAGTTATACCTACACTTGACCACACAACAATTAAAAAAACACTCACTATAAGTTACACCTACACTTGACCACACACCATTTAAATAAACACTCACTATAAGTTATACCTACACTTGACCACACACCATTTAAATAAACACTCACTATAAGTTACACCTACACTTGACCACACACCATTTAAATAAACACTCACTATAAGTTACACCTACACTTGACCAAACACCATTTAAATAAACACTCACTATAAGTTACACCTACACTTGACCACACACCATTTAAATAAACACTCACTATAAGCTACACCTACACTTGACCACACACCATTTAAATAAACACTCACTATAAGCTACACCTACACCTGACCACACACCATTTAAATAAACACTCACTATAAGCTACACCTACACTTGACCACACACCATTTAAATAAACACACACTATAAGTTACACCTACACTTGACCACACACCATTTAAATAAACACTCACTATAAGTTACACCTACACATGACCACACACCATTTAAATAAACACTCACTATAAGTTATACCTACACTTGACCACACACCATTTAAATAAACACTCACTATAAGTTACACCTACACTCGACCACACACCATTTAAATAAACACTCACTATAAGTTACACCTACACTTGACCACACAACATTTAAATAAACACAGACTGTAAGTTACACCTACACTTGACCACACACCATTTAAATAAACACACACTATAAGTTACACCTACACTTGACCACACACCATTTAAATAAACACACACTATAAGCTACACCTACACTCAACCACCCACCATTTAAATAAACACACAATATAAGTTACACCTACACTCGACCACCCACCATTTAAATAAACACTCACTATAAGCTACACCTACACTCGACCACCCACCATTTAAATAAACACTCACTATAAGCTACACCTACACTCGACCACACACCATTTAAATAAACACTCACTATAAGCTACACCTACACTCGACCACACACCATTTAAATAAACACTCACTATAAGTTACACCTACACTCGACCACACACCATTTAAATAAACACTCACTATAAGTTACACCTACACTCGACCACCCACCATTTAAATAAACACTCACTATAAGTTACACATACACTCGATCACCCACCATTTAAATAAACACTCACTATAAGCTACACCTACACTCGACCACACACCATTTAAATAAACACTCACTATAAGCTACACCTACACCCGACCACACAACATTTAAATAAACACTCACTATAAGTTACACCTACACTCGACCACACACCATTTAAATAAACACTCACTATAAGTTACACCTACACTCGACCACACACCATTTAAATAAACACTCACTATAAGTTACACCTACACTCGACCACACACCATTTAAATAAACACTCACTATAAGCTACACCTACACTCGACCACCCACCATTTAAATAAACACACACTATAAGTTACACCTACACTTGATCACCCACCATTTAAATAAACACTCACTATAAGCTACATCTACACTTGACCACACACCATTTAAATAAACACTCACTATAAGTTATACCTACACTTGACCACACACCATTTAAATAAACACTCACTATAAGCTACATCTACACTTGACCACACACCATTTAAATAAACACTCACTATAAGTTATACCTACACTTGACCACACACCATTTAAATAAACACTCACTATAAGTTATACCTACACTTGACCACACACCATTTAAATAAACACTCACTATAAGTTACACCTACACTTGACCACACACCATTTAAATAAACACACACTATAAGTTATACCTACACTTGACCACACACCATTTAAATAAACACTCACTATAAGTTATACCTACACTTGACCACACACCATTTAAATAAACACTCACTATAAGTTACACCTACACTTGACCACACACCATTTAAATAAACACTCACTATAAGTTACACCTACACTTGACCACACACCATTTAAATAAACACTCACTATAAGTTATACCTACACTCGACCACACACCGTTTAAATAAACACTCACTATAAGTTATACCTACACTTGACCACCCACCATTTAAATAAACACTCACTATAAGTTATACCTACACTCGACCATACACCATTTAAATAAATACACACTATAAGTTACACCTACACTTGACCACCCACCATTTAAATAAACACACACTATAAGTTATACCTACACTTGACCACACACCATTTAAATAAACACACACTATAAGTTACACCTACACTTGACCACCCACCATTTAAATAAACACACACTATAAGTTATACCTACACTTGACCACACACCATTTAAATAAACACACACTATAAGTTACACCTACACTTGACCACACACCATTTAAATAAACACTCACTATAAGTTACACCTACACTTGACCACACACCATTTAAATAAACACTCACTATAAGTTATACCTACACTTGACCACACACCATTCAAATAAACACTCACTATAAGTTACACCTACACTTGACCACACACCATTTAAATAAACACTCACTATAAGTTATACCTACACTTGACCACACACCATTTAAATAAACACCAACTATAAGTTACACCTACACTTGACCACACACCATTTAAATAAACACTCACTATAAGTTACACCTACACTTGACCACACACCATTTAAATAAACACTCACTATAAGTTATACCTACACTTGACCACACAACAATTAAAAAAAACACTCACTATAAGTTACACCTACACTTGACCACACACCATTTAAATAAACACTCACTATAAGTTATACCTACACTTGACCACACACCATTTAAATAAACACTCACTATAAGTTACACCTACACTTGACCACACACCATTTAAATAAACACTCACTATAAGTTACACCTACACTTGACCACACACCATTTAAATAAACACTCACTATAAGTTACACCTACACTTGACCACACACCATTTAAATAAACACTCACTATAAGCTACACCTACACTTGACCACACACCATTTAAATAAACACTCACTATAAGCTACACCTACACTTGACCACACACCATTTAAATAAACACACACTATAAGTTACACCTACACTTGACCACACACCATTTAAATAAACACTCACTATAAGTTACACCTACACTTGACCCCACACCATTTAAATAAACACTCACTATAAGTTATACCTACACTTGACCACACACCATTTAAATAAACACTCACTATAAGTTACACCTACACTCGACCACACACCATTTAAATAAACACTCACTATAAGTTATACCTACACTTGACCACACACCATTTAAATAAACACAGACTGTAAGTTACACCTACACTCGACCACACACCATTTAAATAAACACTCACTATAAGTTATACCTACACTTGACCACACACCATTTAAATAAACACTCACTATAAGTTATACCTACACTCGACCACACACCGTTTAAATAAACACTCACTATAAGTTACACCTACACTTGACCACACACCATTTAAATAAACACTCACTATAAGTTATACCTACACTCGACCACACACCGTTTAAATAAACACTCACTATAAGTTATACCTACACTTGACCACCCACCATTTAAATAAACACTCACTATAAGTTATACCTACACTCGACCATACACCATTTAAATAAATACACACTATAAGTTACACCTACACTTGACCACCCACCATTTAAATAAACACACACTATAAGTTATACCTACACTTGACCACACACCATTTAAATAAACACACACTATAAGTTACACCTACACTTGACCACCCACCATTTAAATAAACACACACTATAAGTTATACCTACACTTGACCACACACCATTTAAATAAACACACACTATAAGTTACACCTACACTTGACCACACACCATTTAAATAAACACTCACTATAAGTTATACCTACACTCGACCACACACCGTATAAATAAACACACACTATAAGTTACACCTACACTTGACCACCCACCATTTAAATAAACACACACTATAAGTTATACCTACACTTGACCACACACCATTTAAATAAACACACACTATAAGTTACACCTACACTTGACCACCCACCATTTAAATAAACACACACTATAAGTTATACCTACACTTGACCACACACCATTTAAATAAACACAGACTGTAAGTTACACCTACACTTGACCACACACCATTTAAATAAACACACACTATAAGTTATACCTACACTTGACCACACACCATTTAAATAAACACACACTATAAGTTACACCTACACTTGACCACCCACCATTTAAATAAACACACACTATAAGTTATACCTACACTTGACCACACACCATTTAAATAAACACAGACTGTTAGTTACACCTACACTTGACCACACACCATTTAAATAAACACACACTATAAGTTATACCTACACTTGACCACATACCATTTAAATAAACACACACTATAAGTTACACCTACACTTGACCACCCACCATTTAAATAAACACACACTATAAGTTATACCTACACTTGACCACACACCATTTAAATAAACACACACTATAAGTTTCACCTACACTCGACCACCCACCATTTAAATAAACACTCACTATAAGTTATACCTACACTCGACCACACACCATTTAAATAAACACTCACTATAAGTTACACCTACACTTGACCACACACCATTTAAATAAACACACACTATAAGTTATACCTACACTTGACCACACACCATTTAAATAAACACACACTATAAGTTATACCTACACTCGACCACACACCATTTAAATAAACACTCACTATAAGTTACACCTACACTCGACCACCCACCATTTAAATAAACACTCACTATAAGTTATACATACACTTGACCACCCACCATTTAAAAAAACACCCACTATAAGTTACACCTACACTTGACCACACACCATTTAAATAAAATACTTTACCTCCCAATGTCAGTTATTGTTTTACAATTTACCTCCAAGCGTATAATATAATAGACACACCCTATAAGAAATGGTTGTGTACATTACCTCCCAACGTTTAAATCTGACACACGGGTGAAAACTGACATCATCAAGCAGACGTGAATTGATAAATGACAATGTCAAATCTGGCATGCCAGTTAGCTTCACCAAACAATCGATCTGTGAAAGAAAGAAACATGAAAATGGTAAGTAACTTCAAGGATTTGTTTTAAGCACTGAATTTGGTATGAACTTTGACATGGGTATAATTAACTTTGTTTGACATGGGTATAATTAACTTTGTTTGACATGGGTATAATTAACTTTGTTTGACATGGGTATAATTAACTTTGTTTGACATGGGTATAATTAATTTCTCAAAAGTTAAAGAGCTACCTCACCCCATCAATAGTAATGTTTTTTTCGAAACCCGAGAATGACCTGTTAAATTTTAACATGGTTTGACACTTGCAGTCCCCCTTGAAAGATCAAGATGGATCTCCAAATCAGTTTTAAACCTTAAACACAAAATGGCACATTCAAAGCCAATACTTGTAGGTCTTAGACCGGTTTAATACATCTGTCAGATTATCCTGATTAACCTGCAGGGGCAGATTAAGGTGGGGGTGATGGATGACACTTCGGATAAGTTATGACAATTCATGTTAAAAAGAGTGTGTGTCTTTTGTATGTTCTCTTTAGGTTGTCCAATTTTTTTAACCGCCACCCTCTCCCGCTAAAATCTAAGAAGTTATAAAAATTCATGTATGTTGCTCCACTCTTCTCCCCACACCCCAACACACACACACAATGCCCTCTTATCTCAAATCCTTTATCTACCCCTGACATACCTAAAACTAATATAAACAAGAATGTTGACTTACGTAGCCCTGTATTTCAGCTATCACGGTGGTTCCTGCTTTGTCTATGATAGCGTCGACTTCCTCTATGATATCAAAGTAGGCCTCGTTGTTTGTGTACTTTACCCCTGTTCTTCTCCATGGTATATTAGATAACTGACCCGTGGGCAGTATGCCACTTACCCTAAAATTAAATATATATACATAACAGATAACTGACCAGTGGGCAGTCGGCCACTCATCCTAAAATTAAATGCATACTTGAAGGCATAATAGATAACTGACCAGTGGGCAGTGGGCAATGCAGCTCTCTAAAACAAAATATACTAACATCATAATAGATAAATGTCCAGTGGGCAGTGGGCATTTCACCCTAAAAATAGATTTACAGACATCATAATAGATAACTAACTGACCAGTGTGCCACTCACCCTAAAATTAAATGTATATTGGAAGGCATAATAGATAACTGACCAATGGGCAGTATGCAACTCACCCTAAAACAATATATATACAGATGATAATAGATAACTGACCAGTGGGCAACTCACACTAAAATACATAGGCATAACAGGCAACTGACCAATGGGTCGCTGACACTAAAATGAAATCTATAGACATTAATAGATAACAGATATTCTCAACAATTTTGTGTATATTTTTCAGAAATCTGAGACTACCTTTCCTGATTACATATTTGATGAAGTCATATACAACAGCTTATGTACGTACCCTGTAGTTTTTCCAGTGATTGTATCTGCTATTGTACATACCCTGTAGTTTTTCCAGTGATTGTATCTGCTATTGTACATACCCTGTAGTTTTTCCAGTGATTGTATCTGCTATTGTACGTACCCTGTAGTTTTTCCAGTGATTGTATCTGCTATTGTTACTTACTTGTAGTTTTGCCAGTGATTGTATCTGCTATTGTACGTACCCTGTAGTTTTTCCAGTGATTGTATCTGCTATTGTACTATGTATGTACCCTGTAGTTTTTCCAGTGATTGTATCTGCTATTGTACTATGTACCTACCCTGTAGTTTTTCCAGTGATTGTATCTGCTATTGTACATACCCTGTAGTTTTTCCAGTGATTGTATCTGCTATTGTACGTACCCTGTAGTTTTTCCAGTGATTGTATCTGCTATTGTTACTTACTTGTAGTTTTGCCAGTGATTGTATCTGCTATTGTACGTACCCTGTAGTTTTTCCAGTGATTGTATCTGCTATTGTACTATGTACGTACCCTGTAGTTTTTCCAGTGATTGTATCTGCTATTGTACTATGTATGTACCCTGTAGTTTTTCCAGTGATTGTATCTGCTATTGTACGTACCCTGTAGTTTTTCCAGTGATTGTATCTGCTATTGTACGTACCCTGTAGTTTTGCCAGTGATTGTATCTGCTATTGTACCTACCCTGTAGTTTTTCCAGTGATTGTATCTGCTATTGTACTATGTACGTACCCTGTAGTTTTTCCAGTGATTATATCTGCTATTGTACTATGTATGTACCCTGTAGTTTTTCCAGTGATTGTATCTGCTATTGTACTATGTATGTACCCTGTAGTTTTTCCAGTGATTGTATCTGTTATTGTACCTACCCTGTAGTTTTTCCAGTGATTGTATCTGCTATTGTACGTACCCTGTAGTTTTCCCAGTGATTGTATCTGCTATTGTACGTACCCTGTAGTTTTACCAGTGATTGTATCTGCTATTGTACGTACCCTGTAGTTTTTCCAGTGATTGTATCTGCTATTGTACCTACCCTGTAGTTTTTCCAGTGATTGTATCTGCTATTATACGTACCCTGTAGTTTTCCCAGTGATTGTATCTGCTATTGTATGTACCCTGTAGTTTTCCCAGTGATTGTATCTGCTATTGTACATACCCTGTAGTTTTTCCAGTGATTGTATCTGCTATTGTACGTACCCTGTAGTTTTTCCAGTGATTGTATCTGCTATTGTACGTACCCTGTAGTTTTGCCAGTGATTGTATCTGCTATTGTACGTACCCTGTAGTTTTGCCAGTGATTGTATCTGCTATTGTACTATGTACGTACCCTGTAGTTTTCCCAGTGATAGTATCTGCTATTGTACGCAGGAAATTGGGAGGCTTTATCAACTCTTTCAGGATGTTGGACTCGACCGCCAGTGGAAATCCGTTGTCCAACATTTCATCCAGCAACTAAAAGAATAAAATCCTTAACTTAAAATTAGGTGGGCAATATGAGGTGATTAATATCAGATGGGCAATATGAGGTGAGTAATATCAGATGGGCAATATGAGGTGGGTAATATCAGGTGGGCAATATGAGGTGGGTAAAATGAGGTGGGTAATATTAGATGTAGA